>PVKA01005249.1:0-91795 GCA_004027165.1 Ctenomys sociabilis
CTGGGTGTCTTCTGAAAGGAGTGGTGTCATCCTAGTACAGTGATACAAGCACACTCATGTTCAGAGGACCGCAATTCACATTACAACAGTATGGAAGTGGCCTGTATGTCCACCAAAGTTGAACGAAGAAAATATACACATATATAATCTTTTGACCACAAAGGAAGAGCCATTTATAGGAAATTAGATGGACTTTGAGGTAATGATGAGTGAAAAGAATCAAACAGAATGATAAATATCTTACAGTTTCTCTCATATGAAAACCCCAAATGTAAATAATTTTAAAACCCAAATAAAACAGAGATTATGTGAAAGAAAAAGAGAGAATCTATGGAAGTGATAAAGGGATCTAGGGAAGGAGCCCAAGGAAATAGTGTGGCAGGTCTGTAAACATAATTAGAATATGATATGTGTAGGCATTAATAGCCCAAGATGAAATAATAACTATATACAACAAGCATACTAATTTTTACAAAGAAGAAAATGCACCTTTTTTATATATTGATTTGATTGAGAAAGAAGTAGCAATGAGACCGTTTCAAAACAGGTTAGTAGAACAGTGACAATAATTAATACATTGCATATTGTTGTCTTTGCATGATGTCAATGGTCAGTTCTCAAGATGTGGGAAACCTTTCCAAAACCAGCTTCCCAGGTGCCAACTGGCAGCCAGTCCACAGGCAAGCTTTCTGAGTTGACTCTTTTCTATCCACAATGTTGAAGTGTTTGTTGCCGTGTATGAGTATTAAAGCTAAGGTGAGTCAAAGACTGAAATTGCATATGTGACAAAGAAGTTCTTTGTGATTGTATAAAACCATTTTCTACACAGGACAATGTTACCTAGGATGCCATGGATTGAGGTGTATACAAAGGTTAAAAGTGGAAGTGACTTAACTGACTATGAAAGTGAGCACAAAGAATGCAGAAATCAAAAGTGAAAATAGGGCTAAGTGTGATGCCTATGTTTTTAAGTATGGACTACTAAAGTATATTAAAAAGGTAATATGCAAAATTGTAGGAGAAAAATTGAAAGCACAAAAGCGCATGAAGATTATACAAAAGATGAGAACTCTCTAGAAGCACCTAGCACATCATAGGGCAGGTAGAGCTGAGGAGGAAGTAGGGCTTGATTTTAAGTTCATCTGGAAGGAAAGCAGAATGGATAATACAATCATTCAAGGAACCAGAAATCTGAGGCTTTCATAGTAAGAAGATGTGGTAGCCTTTATTTCTTCAGATAAGTAGAAGACTGTACACTGTAGACCCAGCAGACATGCATGTTAAAGGATTAAAGAAACAAAGAAAGAGTTGAATAGAGAAACATGGTAAAAGTGACAGACTCTCATGTATTACAGCCACAAATATCTAACTGAGTGTTTTCTTCAGAGAAAACTGAAAAGAACCACTGTACAGTCTAGGAAATCCTGTGCATGTGATACAGTAGAAGATTTGGCTTTCTTATCTTGTGTCATAGATAATGACATAAGAAGTTCAAACCCATTCAATCTATATATTTCATAAATACTTATTATGTGCCAGATTCAAGTTTGGTAAGGTACACATGAGAACAGAGAAATATTTTCACAAAATAAAATAAGCAAAAGTCTCGTTTACCACAATAGAAAAAGAGTTGATAATACTTAAAAGCAAAATAGGTAAGAATCATATATCATCTCCTCTCCCATCCACAGATAGCGTTATGTCTCATATTATTTTGAGATAGTTTTGTACGCTACCATAGTTCACTTTGGATTATACAAAATATCCTGGTCTTAAGCAATTCAAGATTTATTTTTAACTTCTATTACTTCACTATAATGAATCTCATTAATTAGTTATTTCCTTCCCCTGCAGTCACTCAGGTTTTATCTGTTAGGTTTGTTATAGATAATGCACATTATAGAAACAATGCTGGGAGTTTCTAGTTCCTAATTAAGCCAAAGCCTTAATGAAGTGTCTGGCTGATACACAGCACAGAGGTGAGGAGACAAATCAAACCTTCATCTGAAAAAAAGAAGAATCTAGAGTTTGCTAAAATGCCACAATACTTTGGCAGTCTTGACTGAAAAGGGAACAATAACTTATTTTTAGCTTTCACTTTATGATGTTTTTATTCTTGAATATGTGGGCACGTTCTGATGAACTCAGTGAAAGTCGTGAGTGGAAAAATACAGTGAGAAAGTATTTCTTTTATATTTCTCATACAACTCTAGCACCTCTAAAGGGAAAATTTCTAGAATCTAACCACATAAAGCTCTTGTGTCAGTTTTGATGGCTATGGTCGACAACTTCTTTGAATAACTCACTATTGCTGTGGAATGCTGGACTCTGTTGGATTGTGTTGTCGAGTTCAAGCACCTAAGTTAGTTGAATGACAATGGAGTGCCCACCTTTCACAGGTGTAGACAAAGGAAGGGGTATAGAAAGAAAAAATCATGATGTGTGTGTATAGACAGTACAGTTGGGATAGATAATGCTGTGCTTCTACATAATCCTATGAGAGGCAAGGTCTGCACTAATCCTGGTTGGACAGGATATTATGTCGGCTTCTAGTACTATGGTCATCCACTAGGAAAATAATTATTGAATTTTTGATATAATTCAGGTATAAAAAATAAGATAAGTAAGCAGCTACACTCTTAATTTACTGATAAGAGACATCTGCTAAAATAATGTCTGTAAATATAATATCATGTATACACCTTGTACGATACCAAAACATTATGAAAACAGTTGGTAATGTATTAATTTATTGAATCTGTATTGTTAAGGTGTCTTGAAACTATCTGATTGATATTTGTACTTCAATAAAATAAAAAATAAATTATTACTGATAAGAGACATCTACTATAAAAATGTCTGTAAGTATAATATTATGTATGCACCTTGTATGATACCAAAACAGTATGAAAACAGTTTGCAATGTATTAATTTATCGAATCTGTCTTGTTAAGGTGTCTTAAAACCGTCTGATTCATATTTGTACTTCAATAAAATAAAAAAATTATTTATTTATTAATTAAAAGAGAAAAAAAAGCTCTTGTGAACGGAATATGTACATGTGCAGTGACTTCCTTTATCCATCCTGCTGACATCTGATGAAGTGGGTTACTGTTCCTCTATCATATAAATGTGCTCGTAAATATTTTCATGTAACTGCTATATGTTTGATATTATGGCATACCAAAACTTTACTAACCCCAATGGAACATACAAACAAATTGTAGTCACCTTCTCCTGAATTATGGAGCCTTCCTGAAGCACAAATACATATACACAACACTTTTAGAGTAGTATAAGATATCACAGGACGCTGAACGTGTGGCATAAAATGTCTAGTAAGCAGCCACCATGATAGGGAGCTCCACGGACTGCTTCAAGCAGCAGCAGCTGCAGAATAAAGCACTACAATAAACTCTGCTATTACAGGTGTGTTTCCAACACAGGTAATCCTGTCCGGTTCTCTCTCATGAAATTTCTGGACTAGAAACAGACTGCTTAAGGTTACACAACACCCACACCTCTTTTGATTCCTCCCCAACTTATCCTCTATTCTTGGAGACCTGTTCTCAAAGTTTCAACCTGTTCAGTTGCTAATTTTTTTTTGCCCTCCAGAGGCAATTTAGACATCACTTAGCCTGGTAGGCTGATTTGGGAGCCTTCTTTTCTGTGTTGCTAAAATCACTTACGGCTATTCTAGAAGGTATCTCAGTGCCCTGAAATTGCCTTTCCCATGATAGCTGGTAAGTTCTTCCGGGGCAGTGTGTCCTGGACCACCGCCTGTACGGATGGCTGCATCACCAGCCCCTAATGCACAAGAATTCTGTAACAGGGAACATCTGATATGGAAGATGTTCAGTATGATTTTCTCTAGGGTCTGTTTGGACATAAATCTGATGGTAAACAAATATTACTGGGCTCTGGGAAAACCAAGATGTGTACTAATAGAGAAAAATATATGTTATTTTGTGGCTGTATAGCTCTTATGCTCCTATTCTGAATTCATTGTTGTATTTAATTCTCAAATAATCTTGGCAAGTAAATATTGTAATGAGTTTATAGATGTTTCTACTCTAAAATTTCTAATTCTATCACATATCTGTTCTAATTTGATTGATATTCTTATGAAAATAATACATGTCTGTTATGTATGCAATGAAAGGCAATAAGCTAATATACTATTGCCATTTCCACTTTTAGCTATTCTTTTTAGAGTTCTGATTAAAAATATTGTAATAATATTGGCAATAGTTTATTTCTTGAATTAACTGAATAATTTTGAACAATAAAATTCAGCTCATTTATTCCTTAACACATCAAATATTTCTCACCATTCTGAATTTTGAGAGCTATTAGCTACTATTTTAGTTATTCTATGAGATTCTTTACAATATGAATAAAATATCTTGATCAGTGTTTTTGTTCCATCACTTCAAACCTAAAAAAGGCTTGAAATTTATATCCTTTCACCAACCTACTCTACTTGTCATTTTCTCTGCTTCTGTAGGAAGTATACTTCTGGTACAAAATGATAATTCAAATATCTCCATGCTTTTGGGTTGTAAAATCTGAATGCCAGTAAATATGACTAATAATATTTTGATTAAGTAGCAACCTTTTTAGAATGTGCCTAAAATAAAAGAAATATCATTAGACATACTATAAAATGAGCTGCTATAAAAAGAATATTTCCAACATCTGCCAAAATAATTTTTTAAGTTTTTCGTTCATTGTAAAGCATGATGTATTTCACTTTGTATCTTGAGTATCACCTTCCTGTACTAATCTCATTTTCTGAAAATTTAAAAACATTTTTCTATTCTCTTGGTTATGATAAACAATGCTTTCTCTATGACATAATAATTCTCCTAGCTTTTAAATCATACTTAATGGGCTGGGAGAATCACTACTTGCTGGAACTGTGGAGTGAGACCCTGTCATATTTGATGAATTAAGCCCCTTTCATCTTTGAGTCCTTCACAGTACACTGTTTCCCTCTACCACCAGGACAACCGTGTCCAAAAGGGGCCTGGACGCTAGGGTAAAGACAATGTGGTACAGAGACATAGACAACTAGCAGTGGGCTCTAAACAACAAACTAAAACAGTGGTCTCATTTGTTACTCGGGATTACTTTTCTAGCTGATGCAGGGTTCATTGATGTGTATGGTTGATTCTTCTGTCATAATTAGAATTACTGTTCTAGCTTTGAAAAGTATGGTATTAAAACTTTTATTAAAAGTTTTGTTTTTAACCTGGGCCTGCAGTGCCAGCCGCACTGGGGCACTGAGATGGTGAATGAGACTGGGCATGGTGGTGCCTGTAAGCCTAGCACTTGGGAGACTTCCAGGGGAATCACTACAAGTCTGATCTAGTCTTGATACCTTGAACATACTGTAGACCCTACCCTAAAATACAAAAAAAAAAAAACCAAAACAAGTTTTGTCTTTAATGAAAAGTCTGATGTCAAAACTATTATTCTTTGGTTTTTGATATTTTAAAAAACTTAAAAACCCTTATTCTCTTAAGGGAATTTTAGTATCCTCCTTTATCATAAATGTTCTAATGTGGATAATGATGTCTCTGGGTGTCAGTTTTTCTTGCTCACACTCCTAGTAAGATTTGTGCTTCTAAGTTTGGGTAAATTTTCTTTTCTTTCTTTGTTGTTCCTTCCATGTTCTATACACTGAGCTTAAATTTTTCAGTCACAGTATAGTATCAGAATCCTTATTAGTTATAGAGCTTTTAATATTATATCCTTAATTCCAGTTTTATACCTCTAATTTATAGTTTAAGGCATGGAAATTAAATAAGGTACAATTTAAATGAAATTGTCTAAGACATTCTCCTACCCACTAGTAAGTACTATGGGATTTCATCAAATTCATTTCTCATCTTTGCTGTTTTTTAATGTATTTTTTCAGTCTCACTATGCAGCTCAGACTGTATTTTCAGTCTCTCCAGCACTGGGATTACATGCGTCCACCACTCGGACCCATGTACTCTGTCGCTGGCTAAGTGTGCACAGGGGTGGGGCCAGAACAGCGTGTGGTGCAGGGGGTGGAGCCCCAGTCCCTGGGGGCTTGCCTAGGCAGGTGCTTAGCACTGAGCTATCTTGCTGGTCCTTATCTTGGCTTTTTATTTTACCAATTACACTTTAAATTCAGGTATCTTCTGTTCTACCAATGCTCTACTTACCTAACAGCCCTTTTAGAGTGAAACTAAATATCTTCACAATTTTTGAAAACAAATGGAATTGAATGATAATCTTCATTGAACTTACATCTATTTTTCTTTTCTCTTTACAGGGCTAAAGACCAAACCCAGGACCTCAGGCCTTACACATGCAGGGCAAGCATTCTGCCAATGCACACTGTAAGCTTGCCTCAATTTTTCTTTTGTTTAGCTGTTCTCAGCATTCATCTGGTCACTCAATAGCAAAAATTTTCTTCTTGTCAAATACCAAGTTGTCTTTAACTTCGTATTCACACTTCTGAGTAAATGATGAGGTGGATAAGCACAGATAAATGTATACTTGATCTAAATTTCTTCCAAGAAATCTGATGTATGGTTTTTATATTCATTCATTCATTCATTCATTCATTCATTCATTCATTCATTCATTCATTCATTCATTTAATGGCACTCAGGATTGAACCCAGAACATTCATACTGAGCTACAGCCCTTTCATTTTTTTTCTTTTATTTTATATCAGGGATGCATCAAATTACTCGCGTGCTTAGGCTGGGTTCAAACTTGTGGTTCTTCTGTCTCAGCTTCCTAAAGTGCTACAATGGTCCTGGTGACTGCAGCAGAGAACTCTAGCTTTTGAGGATGTACAGGTAGCAAGCAGATGAACAAGCTACTCTTCCCTCTGTCAATGCTTTCTGATCCATTGTATATGCAAATATATTTGAATTGAACATTATGAATTGACTATTTTGATGTAGAAAAATTTAGTGTTACCTATTCAGGTTATTACCTGACAGCTCCTCTTATTTTTCCCTGCCTAAAGCTTCTGAGCTTCAGATTTTTCCAATGCTCTGCTATCAAGTTCACCTCCAATTTTAATGTAACTTTTTAAAGGATGTTTCTCCCATTTTGGTCTGTATGACAATTGCTTCCATCCTCTTTCTAAAATGTCCTGTTTTAGGGGCTGGGGAGATGGCTCAGTAGAATAAGTGCTTCCCTGGCAAGTGCAAGGGCCTGAGTTCAATCCCCGGTTCTGAAAAAAAAAAAAAAAAAATTAGCACTTGATCTAAAATGTCCTGTTTTCTGAGGCACCTTTCACATCTTAGTGTCTTTGAGGAGGCATTACCTGTTAGTACTTTCTACATCCAGTTTCAAAGATATTTTGGTACATATAGCTTTCAGTGAGTCACCTAAATATCTGTGAATCAGGTCATTACCTGATGAAATTTTTAAGTTTATCATGTAGACAAAAATGATATGTGAATGGAAAGAAAGAGAACCACAAAAAATGAGACATCTACAAATCTGTACAATAACTGTATGATGCTACTATATGTAGTTTTAAAAGTTATACATTTAGGCATAGGGAGTTTAAACCATCCAAGTCATGTAAATAATGAGTATGGAGAAAGAGCTAGATAAAACTAGTTCTAAATCATTTACTAATTCCTTCATATATACTGAATAACACTGAGTGGTTTATAGCAGATGCTGAAAATTTAGAAGTTTCTAAATTAACATTTTCATATCAGCAGGAGAATAACACAAGAAATAGTAGAGTTTACTTTATTTTCAATTTTCAAACTTGGAGCTGTCCCATATAAAGGATTATTTTAGAGCATTTACAGCTGCTATAAGCAGTAGTACACACTGATTTTCAGCCCTTGTTAAAATTTTCCAAGTGAGATAAGTTCTTCTCTCCTGTATCACTGGATTATTTGTGTGTAGTGTGACAAAGATGGAAATGTTGGTGTTCTTAAGTGTCAGGTGAAGGCAAAACACATTTGTGCCCAGTGACAGCAGGACAGAGACAGGAAAAGAAGTAACCCTGGTTTGCTCCCCTCTCACTACACCTTCATCCCCGATGAAATGTGAGAAATCCTTTAACGACAGTGTTTTTCGTTCAACCCGACATTGGCATTATCAGTTTCTGGGTCTCACTGTGAGTCTCATTTTTTTCATATGCAAGGGAAACTTTATTAGAAAACAAGTGAACTAATAAACACTCTTCGGTTGATAATTTATGAAAGGATATCCCATTATTTTTCATAGAATAATAGTCACTGAAGACATTCTGGTAAACTTCTTACTACAGACTTTCTATGTGTAATTCACATTTGGGTGGTCTTTATGTTGAGTTATTACAAAAATAAAACTTTTGATCATTTGATGTGGCCTGGTTTAAAAGTACTTATAACTTTCTTATTTGTTTGCTTGCTTAATTTATTTCTTGTTTACTATTTCCCCTATCCCATCACCTAATGGAAAGTTTTTAGAATTCATTCCATTTTATTTATTGCTTTATTAGTTCTCTATCTCTGTCTTGTTTCTTTTTCTTTTCTTCCTTTCTTTTTAATATGTGTGGTATAGTGTCTCACTATGAAGCTTAGACTTCCAGTCATGCTCCTGTTTTCAGCCTGTGCAGTGCTGACATTACAAGTGTGTGTCACCATGCCCAGTCTCGCTGTCTTCTTTCTTATTCATTACCTAAATGTCTTGCTTCTAGTGATTAATTTTTATCTTCTTTACAGATCATATTTAGATGGCCCTTCTCAACCTCATTGAAAGCTAGAAAAAAATCCACATTGTAATCTCATAGAAAAGTTCCTGGAACATAAACAAGTTAATTCCAACCTACTACATCCCAAGCAACAGATGCTAACAACAAAGATACTAAAGCATACTTGTAGTTTTGAAGAGTGAAGGGAGCCCTAAGTCCAGCTAGTATGATGGCTATCTGGAACAAAGGCCTCAACCCATGGAAGAACCCATATTTTATTAATTTATGAAGAAGGCAGTGGCTCAGGGATGAGTGATTGTAGTTGTGGCAGGAAGCACATTAGTGCTGTGAGCTGTGCGAGGTAGGAGGCCTGGAATCACTTCTGCAATATGCCAGGAGAGGTGTGCAGAAAGACAAATCTGCCTGACATGATTTGAGTCAGTATATAATGTTCAGGGGTCAGTGCTTTATCTCTGATGTGTAATTTTTTATGCCCTGAGATGTCACAGCCTCTTTCTCTAGGCTCAATAGCAGCCAACAGCCCGGCTCTCTTGGCTGGCTCACATGTACTTCCTGGGAGCAATGGGTGGGGCAAACTGACTGGTCACTTTGATTCAGACGGCACAATCACCCCTGCCTGGACCCACTGCATTCCTTAAAGCCAACTGAGGAGATAAGGAAATGTCCTAGCCATCTCTCTATATATCAAGAGGTGGAAATAAGGTCAGGCTTAGGCAAAATGGAGACATTTGTTCTTCTTTCAAGGAGAATCATCCAGGTGGTCCTCCACAATATTTTCCTGCTCATTTTATGGTTGCTCTTTTCACTAGCTTTCTCATTGTTGAGCCCACCATTCACAGTTCAAGGAGGAGAAGTTTATTAGGGCTCACAATTTGTAGAGGTTTCAGTTCCTAGTTGACTGTTTCCCAGTCAGGGCGGCGTGGCAGTGGGGCATCCCAGAAGAGAAACAGTTCATGGTGGGTGGAAGCAGGAAGGTGCAACACAGCAAATTAGTCAGGAAACACAATAACAACAGTCTGCCTCTCCCTTTTAACCCACCCCCCCCCAGCCTCCTGCCCCTTCAGTGGGGCCACCCACACCCAGGGTGGGCTTTGCCATTATCCACACCCAGAGCTACGCTGAATGGATCAGTGCACTGACTTAGCAGTCACACACCCTTACTCTCACCATCATGCTCCCCTAGGCACAAGGCAGCACAGCTGGTATTATTTTCTGGCATTCCAAGTGTTGTGAATTTCATGCAAGGGCTGGATTTTCTCTTTATTCTTTTACTATTAAGAAGCTGTGTTCTGAGAACTCACGTTTTACACTTTTGAGGCTTGATTTCTGACATTTATGAGTTGAGTTTAGAACAGCCTTTACTCGGGATAATTTACAGTTTTACGTCAAACTTCATTTGATGCATATACTAGGAAACATTTATTTTTATTATTATTAATTTTATTAAGAAACAAAGCTAGAAAATATTTCTATGCTGGTTGATGCAAACAACAACTATCCTGAGCCCTGTTTAAGAGCTGAGGACTATTCATGTTTAATTTTTATTAAAACATATTTACATACATAATGATTATATGCATTGTGGGGAATTGGTACATGTCTGTAACTTAACATAACAAAAAAATATTTTCATTTCCTTTTGTTCTTCCCTTCACATTTTCCTTCATCTCTTACTACTCTTGCAATTTGCAAAAGATCTATCTTCTTGTTTTCTGTTGGTCTTTTATTTTGATCTTTAAAGTATGTATACTTTGAGATTCTCCTATGAGAAAATCCCTATGATATTTGTGTATCTGATTTATTTCACTTAACATATAGTCTTAAGGTACATCCATTTTCATACAAATGACTCACACCCATCCTTCTTAATGCCAGAGTAGTACTCCATGATACACAAATATCACTTGCCCTTAGCCATTCATCTCTTAATGGACATGCATACTGTTTCCACCACTCAGCTATTATGTATTGTGCTGCTATAGATGCAGTTATATGTGTACTACTAAAATATGACATTTTTAAACTCCTGGGAAGATAACATAAGGGAGACATCTGGGTTACACAAAATCTCTGCACTTTTGATATATTTCCACGCTGATTTCTAAAATGACAATATTAGTTTACATATGCACCAACAGTGCAAGAGAGTTATTTTGTCTCCAAGGATTTACAAGAAATTGTTACCGATATATTGATAATTGCTCTTCTTTCTGGAGTCAGTTGTAAGGTCAGTGTTCATTTAATTTGTGTATCTCTAAGAGCTATAAATGCTAAACACTTTTATTTTATCTATTGGTCATTTGTACTTCTGAGAAGTCCCTGTTTATTTCTATCATTTATTTTTTGATTCTGTCTTTTATTTTAGAGGATCTCATTTTTTTTTTAGTTCTTCATGTATTCTATATATTAGTTCTCTCTCAGAGTGGGTAACAATTATTTTTCCATTCTGTAGGTTGTTTCTGTGTTCTGTTGGTTCTTTCCTTTACTGTGAAGCAACTTTTTCATTTGACATAATCCCACCTACTGGTTCTTGATGTTACTTCTTGTTATTTGAGATACAGTAGAGAAAGCCCTTGCTTTGCCTATGCTGTGAAGTGTTTTACCAATTATTATTTCTTCTGGCAGATTCCAATTGTTTTAATAACTCAATCCTTGATCAATTTTTATTTTATTTCATTACATGGCAAGGCATGTGGGTATAGTTTCTGTCTTGTGCAGGAGTATAGCCAGCTTTTTCAGCATCATTCGATAAAGAAGTTATCTTTCCTCCAGTGTATTTTTCTGGCACCTTTGTCAAAGATCAGGTGGCTGACTACGCCTAGCACTATTTCTGCATCCTCTGTTGTATTCCATTGATGCACATGTCTATTTTTTCAGGAAGTATCTTTCCATTTCTGAATTTCCTCCTTTTTTGTTTGTTTTATTTTGGTTTTATTTTTTGTAGCCGGCTCAGCCTACCCTGGCACTGGGGATTGAACCGTGGTCCCTATGCTCTTGCCTATGCTTGCCTAAAGAGGCGCTTTAGACCACTGAACTATCTCACCAGCCCCTCATTCTCCTTTTGAAAAATGCTGTAAATTTTGTTATAGAGGTTTTCCACTTCATTTGTTAGGTCAAGTCTTAAATATTTAATTTTTCTTGAGCTTACTATAAAAGGTATTATTTTCTAGATTTCTTTCACATTGGGTTCATTAGTAGTGTACAGAAATGCTATTGCTTTTTCTGTGTTGATATTTGGATTTGTGGGGAGGGGAATTGAGACAAGGTGTTTCTGTGTAGTTCAGGCTAATCTTGAACTGTAGACTAATCTTTATCTGAACTCAAGGTAGTATGCATGGCTAAGCTCCCTGAGTGCTGGGATTACAGACATGCTTTACCATGTCCAGCTGTATTTTGATTCTATATGATGTTACCCAGCTGAATTTGTTTGTTAGTTGTATAAGCTGCTATGCCTTGTGTCTATGTTTTCCCTAAGCCTTATGTGGTCACAGGTGGAGCTTTTGTAACAGGCTGGACATAGAGTATGTGATGATGAGATTAAGAGGAGAATGCTGGAATGAAGGGTGTGTTGTTACTAAAGTAGTCAGCTGATTGGTTTAGCATATTTCTGAGTGTGGACAATGGGAAGGCTTTCTAAGCTGTGAGTGGTGCCTGACAACCAGAAGCTGCATAGCCTGACAGGAATAAAAGCATAAGGCACGTTGCTGCTGTTGCTTTTCCTTGATGCTTTGCTCCCTTGAACTTGCTGAGAACTTTGTTTACCTGTTTCTTTTTTATTTTATCACTTCAAATTATTCAGCTGTCTGAATTTAGATTTCCTCCTTTTTGATACTGTATGCATTAGCTGTTGGATGTTGGAAGCTTCGCAGCCATTTAGTTGCTTTGTTTTCTCATATTTCATGTGTGCGTGCGCGTGTGTGTGTGTGTGTGTGTGTGTGTGTATACACATTCATGCATGTATGGATGGTTGAGGATCAATTAAAGTAGGCTCTGTTGTTAGATATAGATGTTGATTTAGTGTCCATTTTGAAGTGATACACTCTGACAGTGGTTACTGATGGGCAATTTATGGCCTCTTCAAAATTGCACCACCTCCATTAGTTTGGAGAAGAGACAGTACACCAAAGCTGACCAGCATCACCTTCTTCAGCAACAAGCTTCTATAACGTTGATGACACAAAGATAGGCAATATTGACATAGCATATAAAGTAATTAGCAGTAGATATGCCACCACCAACAAAAGCAAGGAAACCGACAATAATGAACTCCAAGTCAAACTAGATAATGTCATTCTCTAAAAATGAATAAAAGCTATAACAATGCCACCCTTAGCAATATAAAAGGGGTCTGCAAAAATCTGGATATAATAATAAGTGAAATATTTCCATACAATAGATAGGTAAGTATACAGCTCTACCATCATTAACAATATAAAATAACTCAACATAATAGGATAAAGTCCAATATGAAAATTATAAACATAATTACCGCTTGAGAATAAAATGAAGGGGGAAATAAATTTTTATTTATTTATTTATTTAGTCTAGAGTCTACAGGGTCTCACTACACGATCATACTGGTAGTGATCCTTCTGTTTTTCAGCCTCCCAAGTGCTGGGATAATAGGCATGCACTGCCATGCCCAGTCTTAATCGCCATCTATGGGTGCCCTGTGGTTAAGGCTAGAGATCAACTCCAGGCCCCCGTGTATGCCTAAGAGATGCTTTAATCCACTGAGCTATCTGGCTGGTCCTAAAATTTTAGAATAATGAAAAATAAAATGATAAAGATGACAGAAAAGTAAGGCAAATTATTCCGTTAAATAAAACAAAATTAATGTAATGATATAAAAGCAGCAGAAAAAAATAAAGAAATACAGAAAATGAAGAGAAAGAGAAAGGAAAAGAAGAAAAGAAATAATGATAACAAGAAATACTAAAAATCCTTAAAACCAACAAATAAAATGAAAAATGAATCCCAGACATTCCTCCACTTGCCTTGTTGATTTCTTCCCAAGATCTGCAGTACTGGAACCCGCTATAAATGCGGCAGAGACAATGAGTCCCCACTAAGTCCTGTTTGCTTCCATTCTCACTTTTCTGGCTGTGCATACTGAGTCCTCCCTGGCTTTTGTTTTGGGTGTAGTCATACAATATTGCCTGCCTTAGGACTACATTAACTACAGCTGTCACCAGTTTCCATGTTCCATTGTGTTACTAAATCATGGCTTTACCACTTAGCTTCTTGATGGTTTTTGAGGTGTTCCACCTGTGCCAGAGACAGTTCTGTCCATACAACCCAGGCTGTGGCAAGTATCCAAGCTTACACATTTCCCTGATCATATTGTTACCATACAGACCAAGTTCATGGTCTCAGAATGTTGAGGAATAAAGTAGCAAGTCAGAGGGGGAAGTTAGGAGAGCTTTTATTAGGAAGCAGAAGAAGGAGAAGATGAGGAAGAAGAGAAGGAAGAAGAGAAGGAGGAGAAGAGCAAGAGAGAAAACAGAGGAAAAAAAAAGAGGAGGAAGAACAGGAGGGGAGCTCTTACATTATTATTATTATTATTATTATTATTATTATTATTATTATTATTATTATTATTATTTTTGCTTGTTTTTTTTTTGCTCCTGGATTTCCAGGAGAGTTCAAGTGTGGGTGCCCACATGATCTCTTAATCCAGAGCTAGTTATGAACGCACAGAAACCAGTAACTGCTCAATTATTTAGTGGTCACCAACCACAGGTGGTTCCGTGGATTTAAAATGACCAATTGAAACTCACAAACCCCATTTCTTCATGATGTAGTATTTAAAAGAAATTGAGGTTTTATTCTCTATGACATGGATATTTTGCATTTTAGTTCTTAAATCTCAGGAGTTTAGTAGTGAGCACCTGGAACTCCTTTAGTGTGGAGGAGGCTGCATTCCTTGTAGCCGAGGAAGTTCAACCATCGTTCAAAACTGAAGTTCACCGCCTATTCTTCTTTTAATTTTTACATATCTCATCCCCTAACTCCCTTGAGAGCCTGGTTCCCCTCTAAGTGTCTATTAATTTCCATCTGACTGTCTACTTTTGTTGTGTATTATAATGTTGGCAAACAGGGAAAGCAAACAGAACACTGAACTCCGAGGAGGATGTACACATCAGGGTAGCAGGGGCTTCAAGCAGTCTGGTGGTTGCCAGTCACTTCCGAAAATGACAGAGGTGATCGCATACCTTCTCCCCGACCATTTCCAATGACCATACCCACCTAGGCACTGCAGGAGGGTGGCCTTAGAAACCCTGAAGTGCCGCTGTTGTGAATTCTGTTTGCACAGTCACTTAAGTCTTCACAAATTATCTCTTCTCAAAATGATTCCTGGACTCAAGGTGTAGCAGTGCTACAGTGGAGTTCTTCTCCAACTGTTTCTTACCCTATGAGAGAAGGAATTTGCGGTGCAAAACCCCACAGTATGTTTTCAGTGTACAACAGCCACGGCCTTTTCTTGGTGGGTAGCACTGTTGGCCCGGTCTATTTTTCTCTCTGAAACTCCCTGTTCTCTTGGGGTTCACCTTACATTTGCAGAGGCAGGACTTTCTCCCTGGGACCCAGGGTTAGCATTCTTGCCTACTTCCTTCTTTGCCCCGCTTTATCTTCTGACTCTCCAATGTTTCTGTCATTTCTAGTTTTCCTGTTAGTTCTTTTTTAAATTGAGAGAGATTTTCTTTCTTTTCTCTTTGCTAACTTATTGTTTTTCAGGTGTTATGAGTTCTAGTCTCAGAAATATGCTGCTCGATTCCACAGTGCCAGCTTCCTAGTCCCTTAATTGTGTGCCAGCCTCTCTCTGTCATAGCCACTTGTTCACATGCATGTCCTGATCAGTCCTCAGCTAAGTGCCCAGAGAACCCCTCTGAAGATGTGTAGAGCTCTCTCATTTGGGGGGGGGGAATAGCACCATCAATGCCAAGTATTCTGACCACAAATTCTAGTTTTCTCAGCCTCCCTGCATTCTTGACATGTTCTCCTCATGATCTGCCTTCACAGCAGATTCCCTCTGTGATGATTAGCTGTATGTGTCAGCTTGACTGATTTTAAAGATAACCAAATACCCTCTAAAGCATTATTTTTGAGTGTTCCTATGGAGATGTTTCCAGGTGAGATTAAACAAGGTGGGCTAGCATCATCCAATCAATCCACTGAGAAACAGATGGAAAAATGGTGGCTGAAAGGCATCCGTGTTCTGTCTTCTAGAACTGGAACATTTATCTTCTGCTGCCTTTGGATAGCAGAGCTCATGGCCCACGAGCCTCTGGGCTTTGTGACTTACACTGACATCATTTCTCATTTCAATCTCAAGCTGAGACACTGCTGGTATATCTGATTCTCAAGCATTTGATTTCAGATTGAATTACAGTATCAGCTTTCCTTATTCTGCAGCTTGCAAATAGGGTACTTTTTGACCTCCATAATTGCATAACCCAATTTTCATAATAATTAAATTATTCTTTATCTATCTATCATCTATTTATATATCATCTGTCTGTCTGTCTATCCTTCTGTGTCTATCATCATTCATTCATTTGTTCTATTTCTCTGGAGGACTCTCCTTATCTTCTTCCTTTAGAATGTTCCATTAATAAGTTGTGGCATTCACAAATCTTACCTTGTTTTTCTTTTCTCAGGAACCACAATTTATTATTGTATGCCATCCCATGTCTTAAAGTAGACATTTGTGGAAGTTTGTGATTTTTGTTTACTTCTGTCCATAAACATTGACAACAAAACAAAAGAACTACAGCAGGGAGGTGGTGGCTTTGTTTTCCACTAATCCCTCTCTTAGACCACAATTAATCAATGTACAGATCACAAATTGAAAAGAAAATCTATCTAAAAGAGTACAGGAGACTTCAGGGAGCTTAAGGACAGATACTGTAAGATGTGTGGATTCTGTCCAGTGTCTTGTTTTGCCATTCCATTTCAGGCTGATACAGCCTTACTTCACACTTGATGAAAGACATTTTATCATGAAGTCTTTTTCTCTAGCATTCACTCACATTTGAGATGTATTTGAATATAAAAGAAGTGAAACATTTGAATGTAAAATAGGTGCTGCACACCATATATACAAATGAGCTAATGTTTTGATACAGATTGGCCAGGAAATGAGGCCCACTGCCTGGCAAAATTGCTGCAGAGCACTTTAAGGACCCAGCAACAAATAAAAACACTAGTATTGCTCATTATGTCTGACCAAAACAAGATAACAAATAAAAATTCATTTCAGTCTAGGCATTCAGACACGGAAGGTGCATTTTCAGTGAGTCAGAATGTCAGACAAAGGCTGCACTTGCATTTCACATTTGTCATTGAATGGTGCAGTTCCATAACAACAATGAAAAATGTTGTGTTGGTTCTGAAAGACCAAACCATTTCAATGGGCCATGACTTCCTGTATTCACTTTATGCCATCAAACATAACTCCTATTTTACCACACATCTTATTGAATAGTTCAAGCCAAGTTATATGTTGTACTGTGACATACAGTGATAAATAATGGAATCTTTATTCCTGATGAATTTTGTAATTAAAAGGGGGTTTACAAACTGTGTCAAAACATTCATAACCTAAGTTATGATGTGTTAAGTGCCACAGAGAAGGTGTTAAGACTCATGTCTAGAAGAGGCATGGCTTGGATTGGGCTATAAGGGAATCTTTATGAAAACAAACAACCTTTAAAATAGATGGGAGGACTTTTAAGTGAGAAGGGAGGAGTGGAATGAAAATGTATAAGGGAACCAGGGAACAAATAAGAGGTGGTGACTTAAAAATATGAAGTACTTCAGTGCACAGAAAAAATTAACTGAAACGAAAAATGGAAGAAGCTAGAAAGTAAAACTAGTAACATCAAAAAAAGAGCTCTGTATGACAAACTGGAAAGTTTTTGCACAAAGGGCATCCATTTTGAGTTCCCACAGAGTATGCCAGGATTGATTGCGAAGTTCCTCACAAATATGAGGGATTAAGAATAGTTCCTTTGGAGAAAAATGAATAGGCTAAAGATCAGCAAGGAAACAAAAGTCCTGGTACTGCTTTCATACCGCAAGGAGGTTTGGTGCAGGACCCAAGGCAGGGCTGAACCTGCAGAGTACCTAGCTGGTAATACCTTTTCCCTTGTTGCTCTAGCTTTTGATAGTACAAATTAGGGAAAGTAGTCCTTCACTGGATAAATAAACAGATTACTTAGACACGTGGAGTGGAGTCTAAATCTTGAGACGATGTGGCTGGAGAAGTCAGTAGCTAAACCTAGGAAACCTTGGGGGCTGTCATAGTGTCCTCTGTGGGAGGAGCAGGTTGCGTGGAAAGCTGACTTCCAAGGCAGCGATTCCCATGGAGATTCACCATTTTAAGTCCCAGCTATCTTCCAGTGTCATTTCTAAAACACTGTGTTCATTACACTGTTTACAGATTGGAATAAAACATAATAGAAAACATAAACTCAAAAATCTTCAGAAGTCAAAGGTTTTGAGGGGAGGCTTAAAACGTGCTGGAAAAATTAAGGTCATGTAAATTTGAATTAAGCAAGAAACTGAGTAACAAAGGTCAACAGAATTTTCTAGCCCATCAACAGGTTCAGATATGGAATAAAAAAGGGACAAAGTCAAGGATGATCCAAATTATGAAAACACATGACTAAATGTATGGCAGTGCTGTTAATGCAAGTAGGAAATTTAGAAGAGAACCTAGCTTGCATGGAAATGAGGGGAAGTATAATTTTTAAAATATAGGATTAAAGAAGTCAAATAGATTAGCTAGATGAAATCTACACAATAGGCACTCTGCCAAGCATTTTATTAATTTTTTAATCATTTCTATATTTATTTACTTATTTATTTATTTATCTGGAACAGAGTCTCATTATGCAACTCAAACTTGCAGTGACCCTCCTGTCTCAGGCCCCAAAGGTCTGGGATTATGGGTGTGTCCCACCATACCTGGTTTCAGTGGCTGGTACAGCACACCTGGGATTCCAGTGCTGTCACAGAATGTGGTACCAGGGATTGAACCTGGGTTCTTGTGCTCTCCGTGCAGGCACTTACACCACTGAGCTGCTTCCCAAGCCCTCTGCCAAACATTCTGTGTGAAAAAAATGTATTTAATACTTAAAATTACTTCAAGAAGTATAAACTATTGTTATTATCTGCATCTTACAAAAAGAAATATTAAGAATTATAGATATTAAGTATGGCCAGGCGTTGCATAATTATATTTTGGTCAACAATGCACCACATATATGATGGTAGTACCAAGAGATTATAATAGAGGAGAAAATTTTCTATTGTAGTTTGGGATTTTGCAAAGGACAACAATATATTTTATGAGATTATTTTATAATGAATCATCCAAAGAATCATACAAAGAGTGCAGGAAATCTGTCCATACAATAGAGACCGAACTCTCCAGCTGGGGGTCTAGATCTTACAATAATGTCCTTTCTGCATCCAGCTGAAGACCTACAGCCCATAACAATGCCCTCCACGAGTCCATCTGGAGGCCTGCAGCCCATCACAATGCCTCACATAGTCCTGTTTCATAGGTTTGTGCTGGGAAAGCCCAAGGGTCATTGGTGGAATCTAGAAAGTAAGTCTATGCCAGTAGGATGAAGGGTCTGTGCCAGCAGGCTGAGGGACGTGAACTGGAGCTGTGGAACAATGCTCAAGGCAAGAACCAGAGCTCCCTTGCAAAGTACCACAGCCATTGTCAGCAATAGTGAGGTCCCAAACTTCTCTAGGGATGAGAAAAGTAGAACTTCTATCAGGAAAGCCAATGAAATGAGCTTTTCCAAGAGACTGAGCAGTGCACCATCTTTTCCTCTGGAAATAATGTCCAAGATGAGAACCAGAGCTTCCTCAAAGTAATCTGCAGCCATTCCCAGCAACAATGAGGTCCTGAGCTCCTCCTCCAACAAGAACAGCTGAGTTCACTTGGAAAGCCAGCATGAGAAGGTCCTCCAGCAGAATAACTCAAGAGAACCATCAGCTTCCACTAGCTCCAGTAGTTTCTCCAAAGAGCTTCCCAAAAAGCTTATTTCTGACTCTTAAGTTTCTGGCAACATTCCTCAGGTAGCAATGTTACCAGAAACATTACCCACACCTACTGCCACATTAGTTTAGTTCTTCTGAGTGTAACAAGTTGATGACCAGTTGGCAGTCCACCACATTTTCTACCACATAGTGCCACTGATGTCACAGAAAAGTTGTAACACAATACACTAATGCATTTATGGTACTACTAATATAGTTCTGCTATAATGCTAGCTGTTTAAAAGTAGTGCAAATATAATTACACACTTACATAACTATGTACCTAATACTTGATAATGATAATAAATGACTAAACCAATTAAATAATTTTCCTATTCTCCTGCATTCACCCTATAAAAGCTTTCCCTAATGCCATTTTTAGATCTGCAAAACACTTCAAATTTGAAACTATGAAATTAATGAATGTAATTTGTTAATTGTTGTTGGCTCAAATAACTTTTTAAAATTTTAACATGCCAAAGTCCATCTGCTGATGGTTCAGTATTACTCAGCTAGTAAGTAGCAGAGCTGTAATAACACCAATGAGTCTATCTCACATGCTCTACTCAGGCAGAATTTGGGTAGAATTATGTGCACCTAAAAGATGGTGGCTTGTTTAGAAATGATTAAATAATTCCTCCCATCTTGCTATGCAGCAATGGCTTGTAGGAAATCTTGCTCTGGAATCTTTCTTTCATATAGAATCATGTTTCAAAAACATCAGTGGTTAGCTTCTTGGATCCTGGGAGCACCTGGCCTCTTGATAAAAGGATCAAAACTTTGAAGGCCATGACCACTGCTTCTGTAGGGGATGACTTTAATTATCTTTCCCATTAGTTCTGGCTATAATCCCTAATTCAGCAAAGAAGGAAAGGGGGTCCATATCTGGAAGAAGGAAGAAGAGAGAATGCTAAAGACAGGAGTCTGAGACATACTGAGTGTGAAAAGGTCTGATACTGAGTTCAGTGACCTCTTTCTGAATCACACCTTTTATACATAATTTGTGAGGTATTGCAGGCAGGACTGTCCTTAATCCCATTTAATCACAGAAGCAGCTCTTAGCACCAAAGGAAAGGAGGGATTGTAAACAACAATCACTAATACTCTGTCTCCATGACAATACATTCTCAGGCATCTTTCATCTGTTGAGGTCATTGATTCTATTTAGCTTAGATTGAAGAGCATTTCATTATTTTCGGGGAGGACTTCTCCACTGGCCTATTGAGCAGAGAAAAGGGGAAGTCAGATCATACTAGAGGTCTTCAAGGGCTGTAGGTTTAAAGAGGGACTACACAGGATCTGGGTCACTTTTCTTACCAGCTTGGAGTCCAAATCTTTAAATTTTATTCTCTATTTTGCTGAAATTATAGTATCCACAGTCTGCCTAATGGGCTCCCTCATAACACCCCACAGGATTGTTTTCTTTGTCAATTTACTGCAGAAGTGTATGTCAGATTTCTAATGATAGACTGATTGCATGTCCCAAGGAGAAGGAAGCAAGATCATGCAGGGTAATCTGGATCCCTCCTCTTCTCTGGTAGATAGTTGGGTGGGGGTGGGACCTTGCTCCTTTAAAAGGGGTTGGAAGAACTGAAAATAAATCTGTCAATATCTGTTTTTCACAAAGTGTGCTAGACATTCAAAGCACATGAGGATTTTTGAACAAAAAATTTTAAAAAACATGGCTGATACAAATTAGCTAGGATAGACATACAACTACTTTGTCTTAATTCAATGAGAAAAAAGATTTGTACTAATGTTTGGACAGGATATCATGTCTGCATCTTGTACTATGAATAACCACTATGAAGACAACAATATGCAATGTATTAATTATTGAAACTGTCCTACTAATTGGTTTTTAAACTGTCTCATGGCTATTTGTTTCTCAATAAAATTTATAAAAATTAAGAAGCCATGGCTGCCTACTACCCACTCCCAGGAATTTTAAATGAGGATGGGATGCACTATGGATTTTGAAACGCTCCCTGGGTGGTGTTCATATGAAATAAACTCAAACAAATACTAATGCATGTCACATTTTGCTTCTCAGGCAACTACAGTGACATCATGAAAAGGCTCATTTTCATAAATGTTATGCCTGAAACTTTTAGTGATGCATTTGATAACACCTAGGTAAAGATTATTTCTTTGATTTTATAGATGAGAAATCTAGAGGGTCGACTACCTGTGCATACATGGCTCAAATTTGCATAATGAGCCAGGAATAGGAGCAGGCTCTAAACACAAGGCTCACCCCACGCTAACCAGTGTTATCCACTGTCCCAAGATCTTGGCAGTCCTTGGCTGAGAATGCTAGAAAAGTAACTTTAAATATGGATCCTTGAGTTGTCCTGAGGAAGGCTGGATCCAACAGACATATTCATTTGTACTGGCAATCTGAACCTCTTCTGTTTAGGTCTAGTGTGATGTCATGGAGTAGCCTTAGTGACCCCTACATCTTTTACCAAAAGTAGGGGGTCAACAGACACAGGTAGCTGGTAAACTGAGCTCAGATAAGGCACAAGTGTGAGAGGTAAGTACTGAGAAACATAGATGATGCAGAGACTGCAGACAAAATACTAATTCTGCAGATTTTGGTCTAACTATCAGCAGTGAATAAAACTTTATTCTAGAGGAAATGTTGTTCTCATGAAGGGTAATTATATCCAGATGAAGTGGACTAGAAACAGGGAGGTATTTGGTAAGTCTTGGGAGAAGTACTGACACAGAGTTCCTAATATTCATTGCATTCATTTCATACGAATGTATCATAGACTTTATTTTTTTATTGAAGAACAAGTAACAATGAGACAGTTCCAAATAAAATCACTAGGACAGATTCAACAATTTATACATTGCACATTGTTTTCATATTGGCCTTCCCTTGTACAAGGTGCACACATGATACTCCATGTACAGATACTATTAGAGTAGATGCCTTTGATCAATGAATTAAGAGAATGTAGCTGCATATGTATCTTTTTTTCTGAAGCTGAATTATAGTACAGTTTCAATAACTAATACTTTTTACACTGTTATCTTCCTAGTGGTTATCCATAGTACAAGAAGCAGAGAGGATATCTTGTCCAAACACTTGTAGTGCATGTATTTCTTAATAGAACTATGCCAAAGCACTGCATATCTATCCTAACTGTACTGTTTATACAAACACAGAATGGTTCTTCCCCTGTGTCCCCCCCCTTTTGTTTAGTCCTGCCAAAGATGGGTGTTCCTTTGTCATTCAATTATTACAGGTGCTTGACTTCAGCGAAACATCCCAACACAGTCCAGCAGTCCACAATAATAGTGGGTTATCCAAAGAAATTGTTGACTAGAGCCATCCACTGCTCATCCCACTATTATGGCTTTATCGTATATACCTCATTTTTGCATTTTTCTGCTGGATGGTTATGATCGAGCTAAAGCAAGACCTATATAACAAAAAATGTAACTTTTGTATCTGATGAGGTCAGTCAAGTCCCCTCAGGGTTTATCCAGTAACCCTGTACCTCACTGTGTAGATCCTTTGTCAGTGTCAGCCATGTGGATGAGTCACAGCCATTGCTTGACCAGTTTGCTCTCTGTGAAAGCCTGAGAGAAAGTTTTCTCTCCATGTGACTCTCCGCAGGTACACTATGGATCATCGATCACTTCCCTCTGTGGCTCCACAGTCTCCTTGATCAGAAAATTTGGGGCACAGAGACTCTGTTTAAAGCCAAAAAAATATTTGCATGAATACTCCTCCACACTAAGATAAAATTATGAATATTTTAGCATTGTCTGCCAATAGATGGATGACACAAAATCAGGGCTGGGAAGGCCTTTCAAAAGATGCATGTTGTAGTTGAGAAAGAAGCTCCACAGCTTGGTTGCCTAGAAGAATATGGCCCAAACACTTGCTGGATACAGGATTCAGGCCAAGTTATAAATATAAGTATAAATATGAATATAAATATAAATATATCTTAGTATCTTTATTGGTACAATTAAGACTTGATGTGCTCTCATAATTTGATGATGTATTAAGTGAGATTTTAGCACAAACATCCTATAGATTTCCTGGCAGATAACATGATTTGAATAAATATCAGTTTCCTGCCCTTCCTGGGATCTTGTTTTTCTATTCCCAGAATAGAAACATGTTAAAACATTTTATATATGCAGCAGGTTCAGCATCACTTGAATTTTAAAATATTATAGGTGATTAAATATAATAATATACTTAAAAATGTTTTGAAAATGATATAAAGTGCTAAGTGACTCTAAGGTACCATTACTTTAATTACATAATTATCCAGGAGTAGATCCTATCTCATGGCTCTTACCTCCTGCTGCTGACTCTCAAATCTGCATTTCTAGGACAAATCCCTAGAGGATTCTTTGCTTCAGGGGCTCCCAAGAATCTCCATATGGCAGTTCTGAAAATTAACTACTCTGTCTCCCTTTCTACTTCTCCCATTGGCACTTTGGACAGAGTCATCTTCTCTTTCTTTGCTGAGCAGAGATCTGTCTGTGAATTCAGATCAGGGAGAGTGGGTAAATAAGGAAGAAGACGGTGGGATTAGATAGTTCCCAGTTTGAAATAATCTTGCTCAGGGGAAGGAAGCAGAAAGAAATATAGTGTGAAATCTTGGAGTGGTGCATATGATACCTTGAGGAACCTTGTTCCCTTGATTCAGATTCCAGCCTTGCTTCTGACAAGCAGCATGATTTCAAAGAAACTCCCAGAATTCATTGCACCACTTGTGAAATGAAGATGGAAATAGCAAGCAGTTGCCTTATAGGATACAGTCTTCCAAAAGTTATGTGACTTATGTTATGGTTTGTGTCTAGATGTCACCTGAGAGCCTCATGCAGTCATAGGTAGGACTTTTTTAGAGGTGATAGATTTAGAATGTGTGATACTGGGATTGATTTACAGTAAAATGCTAGGATCACGGGCACTAAGGTTAAGGGTGTGAGTTCTACCTACCCTAAATAGCTTGGATAAAGTACAAGACATAGAGCTGTGGTTGTTCCCAACTGTACTGCTACCTTTGTTCTCACCATGAATTATATCTTCTCTGTGATCCCATCCTGCCTTGGAGCCAGACAATTTAGGACTGAAGCCTCTACAAACTGTAAGCTAAATAAACCTTTCTTCCCTTAACCGTGGGCATCAGGTATTTGGTCTCAGCAAGAAGAAACTAATTAAGACAAATCACAATACTATATATCCTATCATTATTATTAGCTTGGTGATGCCTTTAGAGTTACCTAGTCTTAGTTGTGCTTAATTTCAGTTTCCATTGGGTATGAGTATATTTTTCTTGGACTCTCCTAAAAACTGGTCCAAGGTTCAGCTGGATATTCCTAGGCACTTCTTATGCCATTGTCCCTGATCTTATATTGGTATGGTCATACAAGCTACAACTTCTATACCTGCTTTGGATTTTTTTTTATTTGCACAGGATTATGCCATAAGGAAATAGAATAGTTGGTATATTTTAGATCAGTATAGTAGGTATTCTAGTTGATAACACATGACAGTTCATTTCAGAGGCGTGTGTCCTTTTTGGTTCATAGTCACATTTTTCTATTATATTCCTTTCCTGAATTTTGCAATGTTTTTGAAACTTTAAAATACTTGAAACATGTTGTGCCTTATTTCTTCATTTAAAATATTTTTTGTGGTGCTGGATAGTGAAGCAAAGATATTTACACTAAAGTATGGGGATATATGTTTATTATTACATTTCTTTATTATTATACTTTTTTATTTTCAGACAGGGTCTTATTAAGTCACTAAGTTACCCAGGCTGTCCTTCTACCTCAGCCTTCTTAAGTGCTAGGATTATAGGATATTTTATTTGAAAACTTTTCTGAGGTTTCCCAAAATTATTTCAGACTATAAACGAAAATAGTGATTTACTCCTTATTATATTTTGAAAAACATAACTTTAATTTTAATATTACACATTTGAAGTATACTATTATATTTAATCACCTACAATATAATATAAATAATATAACATAAATTTTAATCTTTCCTTTCTGGGCTTCTCATATCTCCCACAGAGTTTCCATAGCTTCGAATGCTGTCAGCATGCTGCATTTCCTGCTGCGTGTGCTTGCCCCCTAGCAGCACGGCGTATATCCTTGGAGTTCAGAGCCTTGTGTATATGTCTAAATTATTTTTTTGTAATTAATTCTCTTTTTTTTTTTTTTTTTTTTGAGCCTGCCCCACATTGCATGTTGATTACAAACATTACAAGTGATTGTTTTTTAGGATGACAAATATTGTCCACAGAATGTCATCAGTAGATGAAGAAGACGGTGTGATTATTTTTTCCTCTCTCATAGAACACATGAGTCAGGAATCAGCTTTGGCTGAAAGCTTCTGCACCACCTCCCGAGGGTAGCCTCAGTCCCACGCCATCTCCCAGTTATCTCTGAACCCAAGTTCTGATGGTGCTGACCTTTTAAACGGCTGCTTCTGCTACTAATTAACTAATTATAGACACACGTCCTACTTTTTCTTTCCTCCCATCTACCGAGAGAATATTAACCTCAAGAACTGCTGTGAGGTTTTAACTTCCTCTCTTGCATGTTCTGGGAAGATTATTGCCTGCCATCAGGTTGGTGTTTATTACACGAGATAATAAAAATTTGCTCCATTAGAAAACTAAAATAAAAGCATTTGACGGAAGACCTCACTTCTACTTCATAGTTGTAAAACTAAGAGAACAGAGGTCCCTGTTTTAAGACTTCAATGCCAGAGTAGAAGAGATGATAAATAATGCATACTAGGAACACTGAGTTGACAATGTCAAAAAATACCATCTAAATAGATTCAGAGAAAAGCAATTCACATGTGTCTTGATTCTGACAATTCAGCGTAGGTGATTAGAATGTGGAGAAAATCGTAGTCTTAGAATATAGCTGAAAAAGATGTAGGGATTTTAAAATAAATTTCTATCCTTCAAGTTGAAAATGAATGTCTTTCAAAGCCAACATAAAGACAATAATGAAGAGAATTAATAAATATATTTCATATCAAAAAGTTTATTATGCAAATGTAGTTTTCTTTTTTATACCTAAATGTTCATCTTTTTCTCATGGAATAGTGTTGTAGGATTTATGAGCTTGAAGTTCTTTTTTTATCCTCCATCATTTGTGCATAAATTAGGTGAAATACTTTGTATCTATACTGTTGTAGTCAGGGCTTGCAAGGGAAACAATAGAGGACACATAATTAAATGCTTATTTTATAACAGTCACCCAAAGAGTCATATACAAAGACAGTGCCAGAAATCTGTCCACACACTAAAAAACCAAAGAATCCAGCTGAGGACCTGGATGCCACAGCAATGTCCTGCACGAGTCCAGTGGAAGACAGAGCCTATAACAGTGCCCACCACTGCAGGCCTGGAGCACATGACAATGTCTCAGTAAGTGTGCTTCATGGATCTGCACTGGGAAGGCCCACAGGTCAGTGGTGGAAGTGACGAAGTGTGTGCCAGCGGGATGCAGGATCTGTGCCAGCAGGCTGAGGGATCTGCACTGCAATCAGAAAGCTGCACTCACAGTAAGTGCCAGAGCTCTCCAAGAAGAAGCACAGCTGTCCTCAGCAACAGGGAGGTTCTGAGCTCCTCTGACCATCACAGCCCCTGACCAAGCAATAACAGGAAGGCTAGTGAGACAAGCTTCTGCAGGACACTGAATAGTGCACCACCCTCCTCTCTGGAGCAAGGAAGCGATGCTCAAAGTAAGGACCAGAGCTCCCCCAAAGTGAACTGGAGCTGTTCTCAGCAACAAGTCCTCCATACCTTCGATGATGAGAGCAGCCACATTCGTATCAGGAAAGCCGGCATGATAAGCTCCTCCAAAGGGACCAAGAACTCCCCAACAGCTCCTCTTCTTCTCCAGTTCTTTTTTATGTTGATGGTAACAGTCCTCAAATGGTCCTTCCACACTTCACACCACACTGATTCAGTTCAGTTGCATGGTACAAGTTGATCACCAGTTGTCAATCCACCACCACACAAGTTATATGTCTTTCCACAAAGTATGCCAGGAAAATTACTTTATATCTGACCATTAGTCAATCATTTGGTTATAGAAGCTCAGTTTGACAGGAAAGATTATATATGTAAGCAGTTTAAAACATTCTGGCAAACTAATAATCATGGCTGTATAACTGTGTCAACCACCATGTTGAATACATATGTTCATTCTTAAAATAGAATGAACATTTTCAAATACAATCTATGGGGCCAGCCAAATAGCTCAGCAGATTAAAGCACCTGCAAGCAGGCACATTGGCCAGGGGTTTAATCCCTGAGCCTGCTGTGTTGCTCACCCGCATGCTGAGACTGCGATTGCCACTAGGCATGGTGGTTTGCACCTGTAATGCCAGCACTTGGGAGGCTGTAAACAGGGGAATCATTAGGAATCCAATCTACTAGTGAGAACCTGAACACTCTGTAGACCCTTCCCTAAAAAAAAAAGATAATATAAGCTTTATATTATCTCTATTTATTGTACTTGAAACATAGGCTGAGGTAATAACAGGAATTGTAAATGGTTACCAAATGCTTCCATATTAGGTAATGTGAGTTTGGTGTGTACGGACTTGCTGTATCCGCACACAATGCTGAGGACTATCTTCTGAGGTGTGCTATTGTCCAGTTTCACAGATGAGATCAGTGAGGCTTAGACATGTGTAAGGACATTGCAAGGTCACACAGCTGCAAGTGACAAACCTGGATTGAAAAACAGGCCACTTAGTTCCACAAACCATCATTGCTCAAAATAAAGCATCTATTTAGAGAAAGAGTCTTTGAACTTAAGCCTTTCTTATTTCAAAGCCTATTTTCTTAGTTACACTGCTTCAATCCCTTTTCCAATTACCTTACAAAAGGTTATTAAGTGCTGGCTGGAACTCCTGAATTTCTTGGGGAGGAGGTGTTACTGCCTGCTTCTGGAGAATGTTCATTCTATTTTTGTTCAGCTCTGGTATAAAGAATTCCTTTTTATATTGAACTAAATATTTTATATTAACCTGCCCTACTATTACTTGTGTCAAGGGAGTGGGTTGGCAGGCAGCATCAGCAGGTGTGAAGCTGGGTGTGAAGGTGAAAGCTAGAACTAGCACCTTCAGCAGGCTCCGAGACTGCTGTAGAGACAAACCCTGGCTAATGCCCAGCTACTAAGATAAATTCAGAGTTCAGAGTTGAATTCCCTGCCAAAAACCGATGTAGGAAAGGCTTAGCTTCCGGGTGGTCCTATTGGAAGATGGTAAGTCTTGTAGGAGGTGAGACCCTGTGGGCATCCCTAGGTTACTGACAGCACCACTTGAACGATGGTTGCAGGACCCTGGATCTTTCCTTGTGCTTTCTTTTTCTTCCTGACTCTGAACTGAGCTGTTCTCCTCCACCATGTGCTCATACCATATTGATAGCCTTGCCACAGGTCCAAAGCAATGGGCCAACTGGTCATGAAATGAAACCTCAAAAACTGTGAGCCAAATAATGTTTTTCTCTAATAAGTTTATTGGACCTGGTATTTTGTTATAGTAATGGAAAACTAACATGCCTCCCTATGCTGCACCTGGGTGGCAGGTGCTCCTCTTTCGGTGCAGACGTTTCTGTGTACCCATACTTATACAGTGTTAGACATTGATGGTTTCTGCTCATTGTTTCAATGAAAAATGATTCTGTTGCTCAACTCTGATTTTAGTTTAAATACTCCTTTCAGTTTTCATATTCATCAATACTGCATTTTCTGGTTATTGATATTTCCCAAGAAAGATCTTATTGGTTGGTACCTTAAATGGAGATTTCTCATCACAACCAAGGTGCAGTGCCCCTCCTGGTTGTCTATTGTCTACTATGTTTTTATTGTTTGTCTTTTTCTTCACCAGACATTACCCAGGTGCTTCCTTAGTCAGGTGACCACTGGATGGGAAATAGTGACAATCATAAAGGCTGGACTACCATAACCAGGGAAAATGTTTAATGGTGTCACACAGTAGTTAAATTGCATTTATGTTTCTGCTTAATGGAGAATCGATATTTATCTATGACCTAATTAGAAAGTTCCTCTTTTCCTGCCAAAGTTGGGGGAGGATGCCATGGATCTTAAAAGCCTCCACACTGTCCAATTTGATGAAGAACAAAGAATCAACTAGGTGAAATGCACTGTAAATATATAAGGCTTAAACAGATCGAGGACATTGACCCAAAAAGCAAAGAGAGGGCCTTCCCAGGACATTAGTAACCCACGGCAGTCCAAATGGCCTTTTGCAAGCAGGGCTATGAGAGGAACTCTCCTTAGAAATACATGGTGCTTTATTTCTTAAAACCTGTATCTGCAGAGAGGGATAATTTTCTGACATTATCACAATGAAGATTATGATACCAAGAAGCACTCTTCCTGGAAAGGTTTCCAACAGAGATGTATCCCCCAAAGGAAATTAACAGGCTCTGTCCCAAGGGTAAGAAACTCTAGACTAAACCAAAACTATTCACATCACTATTCCCAAATGACCATAGATCTTACCAAATATTAGTAAAGATAGAATGAAACCAAAAACAATTTATATCTTTTATGGCTTTTATTTTACTGTATAGTTATTATCACAATGTTTTTTATTAAATTGGGCATAATTTTCATTTGGAAAAAAATAATCATTTTTTTCTGATACACTATCATGTTATTAAAAATTAATTGGGGGATGGGAGATAACTCAGTGGAATAAGCACTTCCCTAGCAGGTGCAAGGACCTGAGTTCAATCCCTGGTTCTGCCAAAAAAAAAAAAAAAATTGATAATGCGTTGCCAGTCAAAGTGATATTTAAGACTCACATTTACAACTGTGAGCCAGAAGTGGATGTCCAGCCATCCCTTGGATGATATATAGAGCAGCTACCATTGCCACAAAGGTGCTCTGCATCACACCTGCCCACACACAGGTGCCTGTCCATGCAGACCTCAGCATTGGACAGAAAGCTTTGCCGGGCACGCTGAGCCATCTGATACTTTTCAGCAAGGTGCCTGTTCCAATGCTCTATCCCCATGCTCCCCATCCTTATTCTCATTCCACTGAATCCCAGAAATTCTGCAAGATAATTTTTCAGTAGTCAATGGAGGAATAATTGCAATTTTGTACGTGTTCTTGGTTTTCTATTTTTTTAATCTTTTATTTTTTGGCACAGGATCTCATTATGCAGCTTGGTCTCATAGCGATCCTCCTATCTCAGCTTCTCCAGCACTGGGATTCCAGTCATGTGCCACCATGCCTTGTTTCTGTGGCTGGCTCAGCATGGTGCCAGTGGTACTGGGAAGTGAACCCATATTCTTGTGCTTGCCAGGAAGGCTCTTAGAATGCTATCTCCCCTACTATGTTCTTGGTGTTCCTATTCAAAGTAAGACCTTGTTTTACTCCTTTCTGCATTCCCATAATAAATCTTCAACAGAGGCTTAATGATCACAATCTTACATTATAAGAAACTAGTTTAAAGCCTTAAAATAGCCTTTTTTATTTTTATTAATTTTATTGAGAAACAAATAGCAATGAGACAATGTCAAAACCAATTAGTAGGAAAGTTTCAATAATTCATTCATTGCATATTGTTGTCTTCTTAGTGGTTATTCATAGTACAAAATGCAGACATAATATCCTATTCACAAACACTATTAGAAAAAATATTATTATTCATTAAGAGAAGATAGTTGTATATCCATCCTAACTATCTTGAATATACAGATACAAAATGGTCCTTCATTTGTGTCCCCTTTTTTTGTTTAGTTTTGTCAGAGATGGGTATTTCATTGTCATTTAACTATTATAGGTATGTGAATTCAGCAAAATAAACCAATATAGTCCAGTAGTCCATAATAGTAGTGGGTTATCCATAGAACTGATAGTGTCAGAAGTTGTTGACTTGAGCCTTTTACAGTTCAGCATATTAATATGGCTTTACTTTTTATACTTCACTTTTATACTTTTCTGCTGGATGGTTAAGATCAAGAAAAACAAGACCTATACAACAAGAAATGTAACTTTTGTATCTGATAAGGTCAGACAAGTCCCCTCAGGATTTACCCTGAAATCTTGTCCTGCAGTTTGTAGATCCTTTGTCTGTGTCAGCCACATGGATGAGTCATGGCCATTGCTTGACCAATTTGCTTTCTGTGAAAGCCTGAGGGAATGTTTTCTCTCCATGTGACTCTCCTTAGTTACACTATAGACCATCAGTCACTTTCCTCTGTGGCTCCATAATCTCCTTGATCAGAAAATTTGTGACACAACTGAGTTACATGATGTTACAGTACAGGTTCTCCTATGTCTTGAATCCTCACTGACCTTGAAAGGCTAGGGCCAAAATGTTGCATGTCCTTGTAACCCTTCTTTTTCTCTAAAAGTAGAGAAACTATCCGTACCAAAATCAAGAATCTAAGAGTCAGAGCCTGAGTCTGCTCTCTGCGACATCATTCCATGTTTTCACAGTGCTTCAGTCTCACCTCCAGCTCCTTCCCGGGCTCCTTCCCTTTGAGTGGGCTTCGACACTGTGGTTCTTCTCATGTCCAGCTGCCTGTGGGCTCTTTCAGTTCACTGTGCCATCTTCACAAGGTGCTTTCACTGCACGGCAACTTTCTTTCAGGGGCAGTGAAAGTTTAACAAAAGATTTTCAACCCTCCCATCTTTGCCTATGTAAAGCACAGTGAGGCCATATTTGAGTTTAGTACTATGAAATCCCTCATCCAGAGGACATGAGATCTGGACCCCAGCAGACCTCCTTTGCCATCCTCAGGTGCCTTCTCTCTTGAGTGTGGGACCTGCACCCTGGTAATACTATCCACTCCTGAGGAGGCGAACATCCAGGGAGATGGTCAGCAGTGGGCTTGGAAAGTGCCTGAGGCCATTTGGACAAGGAATTCTGGAATTTTTCATGATGGCCTTGGAAAGTCAAGTTGTAGATATGGTCCTCTCCTCAGATATTCTGGTTTAGATATAGCTAAACATCCCCCAAAAGTCTCCTGAGTTTGGAAACTGATTTGGCAGCTAAAGCATTGTACCTAAGTGGGTTTATCCACTGAGAGGTCCAGTGGGCGAAAGTGCTGCTGGGCCAGGCAGGGCTGGAAGTGGCAGCCAATGGGGCCTGGAAGGGTGCGTTTGTTCCCTGACTCCCTTGCCCCTCCACAGCCCCCCCCCAGGCTTCCCATAGGCCCTTTTCCTGTGCCTGTGTACCTTAGAGGTACACAGTGGTAGACTGTATCCTCAGGAAATCTGTGAATGTAAAGAAATCCCCTCTTCATTTTTTTTTTTTTTTTTTTTTTCAGAACCGGGGAATTGAACTCAGGTCCTTGCGCTTGCCAGGGAAGCGCTTATTCCACTGAGCCATCTCCCTGGCCCTTCCCTCTTCATTTAAATTGCAGTATCACATACTGGGTTTCAGTGACAAGACAGTGACTAATTCCTAATGGCAAGTTAATCCAGGATGGAGCCTTTTGGATAAATTTAAAAGAATTTTAAGATTTCCTCCTATCTTGGCTTCTGTCATTGAGATCCACTGAAATGACAAGGAACCTCTGAGCCAAATGCTGGACAACATGCTTTGGAATAAGTCAAACCAGTTCTCTCCACACCTTTATAATAAAATCCAAGATGTCCATTCTAACGGGATATATATATAACATGAAGCATTCATTCTCTAAAATACTTTTTTATTACTTTATTATATTTTACTTAAAAAGGGTTTGCATTTAAACCTAAAGGTTACTTTTGCTAATAATACAATTTCTAACAACATTGGAAATACATTTGAGCAACAGACACTTGTCTTGGTGTAAGTCTGTATTTCCTAGGATTGCCATAACAAATGACCCCTTGAAAATTACCTCAAGAAAAATGTAGTCACCGAAGGACTGTAGAGGACAGAAGTCTAGCCATGAAATGTGGGCAGAGTTGTCCTTCACCCGAAGGCTGCTGTGCCTGGATTCTGGAGGCTCCAGCCTGGCTCGCGGCTGCATTCATGTGGATGAACCGGCGCGTTCATCTTCACGTGGACTTTTCTTCCCCATCTCACATCTCCCTCTACCTTTCTATGGTTACTTGTCATTGGCCTTCCGGGCCCAATGGATAAACTAAGATAATGCCAAGTCAGAACATTTAGCTTAATTACATCTTCCAGGATTTTTTATTTTCCAAACAAGGTCACCGTCAGAGACTCTGGTGGCTATGTACTTTTAGGAGGCAACCCACAAACACATACCAATACCAAATGCTGGCGAATCTTCTCATGTACCCACAAATGGAAGGCCAGTCCGCAGCTGGTGCAGGGAGAAGTAGAGAAGCGTAAGCTCTGAAATAGCACTGTGATTTGCCTACCTCAGAGAAGTGAAGCCCCTGGGAAAGTGTGTGATCATTCTCATTAGAGGCGAGCTTCTCATTGTAACAAAAAGAGGAGAAAGCAAGCAACCAACCATGTTAGAGACCACGCAGGGGCTATAGAAAGTTTTAGCAAAGCTGAAGCAGTGAAGAAAAAAAAAAAATCATCTCTCCTTACTTTACAAGACCATTTTTATCGTGAGTACTCCTAGAGGTTTAATGAGCTTAAGTTCCAAATCTTAAATTCCATTTCTTTTTCCCCCCTAGGCAAGAAAGAGAAATCGCCATTAATAATTGACCACCTATTATGACCTAAATTTTAAAATTACATTACCACATTTATATCCACACTAGCGCTATAGCAAGGATATTAATATTCATACCCACTACACAAACGTGAACAGTAAGGGCTCGAGCTGTTGGGCAGCACGTGGGATCCCACAGCTAGGAATTCCAAGTAAGACACCCGAGTGTGTGCTCCTTCTGGAGCTCCACTGCCTTCTGAGTCCTCTTGCAAGCAGCCCTTTCGCTCCACAACGACTGCCTTGACACTATAGATTCGCCTCTCCTTTCTGAAATAACCGTAGAGTAACTTTTACCAGCAGCAAGAAAGGCTGCTGGAGAAAGTTTCTTTTGCTTACACTCTACTGCCATCTAGTGGGAAAATAATTAATGGCTGACAAAACCATTTCCAGTTTCTTGGAGCTTGATTCAGAAATTAATCCATGTTTAAATATTGCTTTTTAAAAGTTTGACCCTATGAAATCCACATAAACCCCTCACACACGAAAATTTACATTAAATTCTTCACTCATATATCTACAGCTATATGTTTATATCTCTACCTATATATCTTCATCATCATATGGGACAGCATGAGGAATATGCTGTTATATGTCTACAGGATGAATTCACAAGCAAAAACACGGTGTTTAGTTCCCTCCCATAAGAAACTGTGCCCTTTGGCATGTTATAATTTGTCAACCCTTTAACTAGTTTAGTAAAAATTGAGCAGTATATTTGCTTTGAAGCATTTCTCATACCTGACAATACAACCTAGCACACATGTGTTTGAATGAAGGAATGGGTACCACCCATTCCTTAATGCAGCAATTAAGGAATTCTGTTGAATCATGTCATATCAGAAGAGGACTTGTCAAGCATCAAATTTTCGCTTGTCAGTGCTGAGTGCACCATATAAATGAGGTGCAGGAGAGAAAGGTCCATAATCCCACTATAAAAATACACATTCCGAGGCAGGATGGCAAAGACAGACTGGCACCCTAAGTATGCATGTCTGAGGCTGAGAGTCTTGGCAAAGAAGTGGTCCCTGCCTGGGTGAGGAAACCGTTGCAAAGTCTGGACAGCTGTACTTTGGAACGAGCCTTCTGAGACTGCTGAGAATTTACCAAACACCCCTGCCAGAGAAGGTCATGGAGCTTGGGGCGTGGGACAGCTTTAACCCTCAATTGAAGTTCCACATGAGTGTACTAATTCAGCATGACCCAGTTTAGTTAGGAAATTTAAGTCAACAGAGAATTTAGCAGTTTGTTTTTTTATGTATTGCTGAGAACATTTTAAGAAACGATACTGTCTAGCATTTAGCTTCTAGAAAACATGTTTATCTCTGTACTTAATATAATAGACTAGTCATTAATACTTCATTGCTAATAAATAGCAACAGTCTACTGAGAGTATTTATTTATTATTTAAAATAAAAAATAAAGGGCTAGAGGGAGGAGTGCTCATGGACACTCATAAACATCCACCTGGGTCTTCAGTACTAGAAATAGAGGGGTGAACAAAATTCTCAAACACAGGAAGATAATTTGAAAAAGAAGCCTAGCCAATGGATTCCAGCGTCGGATGTGTAGAGAAAGAAGCCAGGCTGCTGCTAATGCTATCCCAGCTCTGTGTCTTTCTGTGATTCCGCAAGCACACATCTCAGGAGAGCCTCTAATCTGCACAGGGAAGACGCAAAGTGGAGGAACACAACAGCAGCTGGGCTGCAGCATTCCACATCTGGTCTAGCAGCCACTGCCCGGTGGCTACCTGTCCCAAGTGTCTTCTCATGGAAAGGTAGAACCCAGGAAGCCAGATATTACAAAAGAGGACCTCCTCAGAACAGGGTACTAAGGAAGGTATACGTTGGGGCAAAGAATCACTCAGAAGGGGTTAACAGTATACAGGCCCTAGAGACAGAAAGAAACAAAGTCACTGTTCTGGATAGGCAGCAGGAACCAGGCAGTGACACCTCTATGGGACAATGATCCCTAAATGGCATTAAATCTGTGGGCTGGTTGACACAATCTGAGAGGCACAGGCCAAATTTGGCATGAATAGAATCCCAGGAATGAACAGTGGGGTCAGAGAAAAATGTCATGCATAAGATGCATAACAGAGATGCATAAGATGAGCAAGTTATTATATAATGAAGGACAGAGATCAAGAGACCCTTTCCAGGTCTCAGGAAACTTGGTGCTTGACAAGCCCTCTTCTCATATGATGTGATTCAACAGGTCTGATATAAACCTCCATTTAACCATGCCAAGACTGCACCTGCAGCCTAACAGAGTTAGACCTGCAGAGTCCATAAAAATCAGGATTAATGGTCTCCTGGCTTCCCAAGCCCCTTCATGCACTGATAGGCTAGAGAACAAGTAGTCAGAGAGGAAATAGCTCCAACCACTCTTCTACCCACAACAGCAGGGCAGCAGAGCTCAGCCCCCTATGATTGCAACAAGAGTAAGTCTCTTTGCTTAGTTAACTAAGTGAGAAAAGCACCCTGATTGAATTCAGAATGGAGTATTAAAAGGACTGAAGGATCTCTGTATTTTGTGTCTTTTTATTTTGTATTTTTCCCCTTTTCCTTTTTTTCTCCTCTCATCCCACATATGTGTATATGCAAAACAAAGAATAAGAATTAGTGCTTTAGATTAGACACTGTTTTCACGGTCATGTCAGAAAATCCTTTACCAAACATTACGTTTGGAGAACTCAAGTACATTCTATGAGCGTAGCAGGCAAGCTTTAATCATCTTACTGCTTCCCTCAATCTCCAATTGTTCTTCTCTTCTTTGGTGCTCTACCCTCACAGATGCCTCTTAAATGCCCTGTTGCTCTCCTTTTTTTTTCCAGACGTAAAAATAATATCAACAAGGTCCTATATGTTTTTTCTGTTTTGTTCTGATATTTTTTCACTTCTTCGCTTCTTTCTGAAATATATTATTTTCTTCTCATCTTCTATCTCCAAGCCCACCTACTGTCCGTAGTTTTTCATTACTTTCCTGAGTTACTGAAAATGGTGAGAAAGTCATAAAATAAGTTTCAAATTATATAATTGCTGCATAGTTACATTAAGAATGTTGACTACATACATGAGCATGAAAAGAGTCACAAAGCCAAAATCACACAACAGAGAGACTCCACAGTAGTGAGAGAGCTTTTCCACCCCAACTGATGATCATTAAGTCTCAGCACAAAGCAATAGAAATAGGAGGAGACAAAGCCACAACATGCCTCCAAAAACTGTTAATTCTCTAAAAATTGATCTCACCAGCATTGAAATGGAGGATGATTCAGACAAAGAACTGAAGGTGCAAATCATTATAGTGTTTGAAGAGATCAAGGAAAAACTAATAAGTAAATCCACAAAATGTAGGTAAAAGGATTTAAACAAAAGACCTAATCAATAAACTTATTTAATGAATGTTAAAAATAGATAGATGTTTGAGTTACAGAAAACAACTGAACATATGAATGATCAGCTTTATAAAAATTGGTGATCTGAAAAGGAATCAAGCAGAAATCCTGGATATGAAAAATAAAATTGAAAGTATGGGCTACGGGCATGACAAGTTTGAGAGGAGGCCATCAGAATTTCCAGACAAGGTTGATATAACAGATACCCTAAAAACAAGACAGGGTGGGAGCTGAATTCAACAGATACCACTGAAAATGGGTTCTAGTACTTTCAAGTACTGCTACATAACTGAAAATTATACAAGTGAAGAAAATGACAGCAAAGCTATAAAAATGTGATTACTGAAATCACAGAAAGCATTTTTTTCCTGATGTACAGAAAAAAATTTGTGTGCAGATAAATGAGTCATATAGAACCCCAAATAGCCACAACCAGAAAAGAATTTCTCTGCGACACATCATAGTCAATATGATAAAAATGCAAAACAAAGGAAAATACTAAGAGCTGCTAAGGAAGACTACCAAGTAACCTTTAAAGTCAAATCCATTAGAACTACAGATAAGTCATCCCAACCCTAACGGTTAAGGCAGTTGATGCACTTTTCTCAAACAACTACCAATCCAGAACAGTGTTTCATGCGAAATTATTTTTCAGAATTGATAGATAAAGTTCCCATAACAAAGTGAACAACAAAACAGTCAAGACCACCAAACCAGTATTATAGACCACTCTAGAGTGAATCCCAGTCAGAGGCTAAAGAATAAATCTGACTAGGAACAAAAACACAAGAGAAATAAAATAAAATAAATCATCAATAGTCTATAACTAAGTATCTAAATCAGTAAATAAAGTGAAAAGGCCCAGTAAACACTTTTCAATAATTAAAGCTCAATGTCAATGTCTATCTCCAAAATCAGAGACACAGACTGGAAGTTTGGAATTAACAAAACAAAATCCAACTGTATGTTAACTACAAGAATTACTCTTCATCCATAAACTAATACACAGACTGAAAGTAAAAAGATGAATAATGGTATTTCATGCAGCAATCCCCAAAAAACAAATAGAAGTAGCTATTTTATTTTTAGGCAAGGTAGACTCATGGAAAACTGATCAGAATACACAGTCAGCACATCCTGGTGAAAGGTAAAATTCAACAGGAAGAGGTAATTGTAAGTACACATAGACCAAATGCTGCCAAAAAACACTGGGCATAGAAGGAGAGACACATGCCAATGCAATCATACTGGGGGACTTCAGTATCTCTCTGTCAAATACATGTGTCAACTGGACAAAAAAAAATCAAAGTTGAACCATTCTATTGAGTAGTCTTAACATATCTAAAAAGTGTTTCAGCCAACCACCAAATACATATTTATCAGAGTACCATGCAGAACTCTACCCGCAACAAACCATATGTTAGACCATAAAGCATGCTCTTCATAAGTCAAATACCCGACACCCAAAATGAAGGAAGGAAAGGTTTCTTCAGGTCTCAGTTGATGGAGGTTTCAGTCCATACTCAGCTGGCTCCAAGGCAGAGGGGCACATGGCAGAAGGCAGTAGTTCATGGCAGTAGAAAACAACAAGACAGCAAGAGCAATTAAAGGGACGAGTTTGGCTTTTTTGTTCACGTTTAATGTCATGGAAGAAATTGAGAAGCATTGATGGTGGTTCTTCCCTAAAGTTCTAGTTAGTTCTTCTCGAAACCATCAGATCTTAGTGGAATGAAACCAGAAATCAACAACAAAAGAAACCACAAAAGCAATACGTACACATGACGATTAAATAATACACCTTTGTGTGATCAGTCACAAAGATCTCAGACAAGAAATTAAAAAGTTTATAGAATCAAATGAGTATGACACTATAAGATACCAAAATTTACAAGGACATAATGAGGGCTATGCTAAAAAGGAAACTCATACCTGCACATTAAAAAATAGAAAAGTCCAAAATAAATAACCTAACGATGAAACTCAGTGTCCTCAAAATTAAGAGGAATCTAAATGAAAAACTTGGAGAAAGAAATTACAAACATGAGAGTAGAAATTAAAAATTGAAACAGAATAGCCATACAAAGTATCAGTGAATGAAAGAGTTGATTCTTTGAAAGGATAGACAAGATTGATGAACACTTAGGCAAATTTATCAAAAGAAAAGAGACTCACATCAAAGCAGTCAGTAATTAAAAAAACCAATGGATCTTGCCAAAATTTACAAGATTATAGTACACTACTTCAAAGACATATATTCCAGAACTGGAACATCCAGATGATATGGATGAATACATTTATACATATATGAAGCACCAAAACTGAATCAAAAACATATAAAAACTTTGAGCACACCAATGACAAAGTAAAAGAGCTAAAAATGAAAAAGAAAACTCAATGGATTTATTAGTGGCTTTTACCAGACTTTAGGGAAGAACTACCCTCAATGCTTCTCAGTTTCTTCCATGACATTAAACGTGAAGAAAAAAGCCAAATTCATTCCTTTAATCTAGCATTACCCTGATACTAAAATCAGGAAAGAAAGCAACAAACACTGAAAATTACAGATATATTTCCTGTATAACTATATATATATCTAACTATAGATATATTTCCTGCCAACCATGGTCCCACTGAGAAAAAAATCAAGACATTACTTTCATTTATAATAGCCCCACAAAGTTAGATACTTAGGAATTAAACTAACCAAGGCAATGAAAGAAGCTAATAATAAACTTTTGTACGCTATGGCTTATACCTAGTTGTCCCCCCAAAGCCTCATGCAGTCATGGGGCAGACTTCTAGAGTTTGTTATTAACTCATGGTCCACTGGGATTATGGGTGTGAATGCTGCACCCAGCCTGGGGCAGATTGGCTGAATGCAAGTGAAGGGAGACGGACTTGGCATGGTTGCTGCCACTCTTCCCATTTGCTCTTGCTGTCTTGTTGTTTTCTACCGCCATGAACTACTGCCTTCTGCCATGTGCCCCTCCGCCTTGGAGCCAGCTGAGTATGGACTGAAACCTCCATCAACTGAGACCTAAAGAAACCTTTCCTTCCTTCATTTTGGTTGTCGGCTATTTGTCCCAGAAATGAGAGAAGAGTAACTGATATATTTACATAGACAAAGGTAGGATGATGTCCTCTTATATCTCCAGACTTTGTGACTTATGAAGATAAGTAACACTCTCCACTGTTACTTATGAGATAATGCTAAATTTATATATAATTTAAATAAATTTTAAATAAATGTAATAGAATCTTCTTTTTTTCATTCAATGACTTAGTCTTCATACAATATAGTCTAGACTTTGTTTAACTCTCTGCCCTCTGTAATAGAACTTCCTGAGAGAATTACATTTGCATTTTTCATGAAAATGATTCTTAGAATCATTCAGAATGGGAAGGGACTATGTAGCCCAGGCTCACCCTGCACTTGAAGTGATCCTCCTGCCTCAGACTCCTTAGTGCTTAAATTACAGTCCTGAGCCAATACGTGCAGCAACAAAAGGATTTTTGTGTTTAATTTTGTTCATGGATATGTAAAAAACATAAAGTTGTACATATTTCTGGAGTATCCTGTTATATTTTGAAACATGTAAATATTGTGTAATATGTAAATAAAGGCAAACATATAGCCCTACTCAAACATTTTTAATCATTTCTCTATGATGAAAATATTCAACATAGTTTTTCTAGCTTTTCAAAGGACAATGTACATTTTATAGTCTTTACCTTCTCACTCCTCTCTAACTGTGGCTTAGTATCTAGGGACCAACCTCTCCCATCCTCCTTTATCAAGTAGTAGAGATACTATTCTGAAGTAGATTCTAAATTTTTCCTCCCATTTGACCTAGATTAGAAATAAACTTGACAGTCCAATTATAATGTATGTGTCTCTCCTGTAATGAGAAAGCCAGGATAAGGGGAAATGCATTAACACATAACAAGACTCAAATGTATTATAACATATTAGGCAATGCTGTCCTTTCCTGGTAATAGTGCTTGAGATGGTTTCTCATCTATTTAAGAAATAGGTTGCATTAGTCTCCTGGTCATGTGACTCAGTGTTCTATAATTTACATGGACTTAATTATGAGCTAAGGTACATGTAGCTTGCTAAAGCCATTCTTTTTTTATATGATTGAAAACAAAAGACAAAGAGTAACAATAATTAAAAGTTTCTTCGAAAAGGTCAGTGGTATAAGGAAATGGTTAATTATAATGAAAGAATAATAAGAAAGTTAAAAATGTATTTTTCAGCAACAAAATTGAATAAAAGCTATACAAGCTGAGAGATATACTAATTCATAGCAATCAAGTAGTTAATTAGAAATCAGTAATTATCCCTGCCACTTCATTAGGAACTCTGTTAAGATTCCTAATATAACTTCTTGGAAAGGCTACTTATCTTAGTTATTGGGAGTTCGTGAGGAAATTGCTTTGAAAGTATTAAAAGACTGTTTCATTAAATCTTTGCTTGGTCATCCATTGAAACACAAGTTAATTCCCGAGCCTAATAATTCTAAGTTTGCTAGTGAAGTGTGACTGCGAGTCACACATAGCGTAAGTAACTTTTTATCCCTTGATCACTAGAGCAGATATTTATTCTGGTGCCAGTGTCTGTGGGCATGTTGTTACTGTGCAGTGCATATGTTGAATTATTTTTTCAAATATGGTGAAGATCATTCATCTTGCAAATAGATGACAAGTCATAGTTACAACTGGAGCTTACAAGAAGATATTGACTCTGAATCCCCTACTCACTCACCCAATGGGAACTCTAATTTATTTCTGTATGTAAAAGTCTGTAACCTAAATCTATGAAGACAAAGTCCTAGAAATGATATCAGCATGGAAAATGGTGGCAGATCCACGAGTGGATTTGTCTATATTTTCTCGGTTGACAGTGTTGTGGTTATCACTAAAAGTATTGGCAAGCCTTCATACAGAGCTTGCAAATGTAGTAGCTATATTGCTTTAAATAGAAGAATAATAGAGTAAGAGTGATTTTTACTTCATCTGGTGCTAAATGAAGAATGAAGTAACAAGTATGTGCAGTTTCTTAACTCGATTGTGTATACTTAGTTAATGGTAAGAAATGAGAGAAAAAATCTTCCTATGTTTCTAAGACTAATTAGAAACAAATTTTAACAGTACATATTTCTTTACCAAGTGAATGCACTGTAATGTTTTAACCACCTTTTATAAGTAGATGGATAAATTATTTCAAAATTTTTGAAATTGAAAAGAATCTCATCATGAATATATGCAAAACACAGCTCCTGAAATGTGAATTATTACTCATCAAGATTTTCTAAGTGGGCTGATTATATCAAAGAGGTGAAAATTTTATAAAGAGCTCATCATAAACACTCCTCTTTATTTACCATGTTTACTGAACATGGCTACTTTTAACTGGTACTTGACTTTAAGTCTAGAACTTTGTCATATTAGTAAGAAAGATTAATGAAAGTATAAGGCAACACATCATGATATGAAAAATGTTTAAAGAAAGAGGTAGGAACTAGGAGCCATACATACTTAGGCTTTGAACAGGACTTAATGCTGGGATTGGGCGTCCAGGAAAAAATTTAGACTATTAATCAGAAAACCTACAGACAAGGATATACATATACACTTACAGACAATAAAAGCACAAATTCTAACCATCTTTTAAACATAGATGTTTGTGTGAAAGACAAGAAGAATGAGGCATATTAGATCAAGAGCAGAATCTGATGAAGCTGTTTGTGTTCTTTACATATTTAGATATTAGCCCTCCATGAATGATTGGCAAATATCTTCCCCAATCTTTGTCTCTTTACTCTGTCATTGCCTTTGCATTCCAGAAACCATTAAATTTAATGTGATCATATTTCTCTAGTTTTTCTCTTTTCAGGTTTTGTCTCCAGACCTATATTGTAGCTTTTAATCTACATATTTCTCTAGTAACTTCACTTCTTATTTGAGTCTTTATTTCATGTTGAATTTGTTTACATATGTTTTGATATGAAGATCCAATTTTTTTGTTATCATGCTTTTTTTCCTTTTTTTTTTTTTTTTTCCTTTCATTTTGAAGTACTGAGATTTGAACCCAGGGCCTCTCACACTGAACTACACCTTCAGTCCTTTTTAATTTTTAAATCATGCGACAGCACCTCACTAACTTGTAAGATGCCTCACCTGGTTCTGAACTTTTGATTGTCTTGTCCCAGCCTCCCACAGCTAAGAAAGTTCAGTTTTTTTCCTCTGCTTTGAATATCCATTATCCCAGAGCCATTTATTGAAAAGATCGCCCAGTGTCCATTTTAACTTCTGAGAATTTTTGTATTTTTTTTTTAATGTATTTAGTACAGGGTCTACAGGGTGTTCAGGTTCTCACCACTAGATCAGACTCATAGTGATACTACTGTTTTCAGCCTCTCAAGTGCTGGGATTACAGGTGTGTGCCGCCACGCCCAGTCTCAGTTACTGTCTCTGTGCGCCCTGAGTGCAGGACCAGCATGGAAGTCAGGATCAAACCCTGGCCGCTGTGCTCTGCCTAAGCAGGTGCTTCAGTCCGCCGAGCTCTCTGGCCAGCCCACTTCTGAACATCTTTGTCAAAAACCAAGAGACAAATTACTTAGGTTTATATCTAGTCTTTCTATCCTGTACCATTGGTTCATTTTGATTACTAAAGATTTGTAATAAGCTTTAAAGTCAGGTAGTATGATTCTGCCAGATTTAGTTTTTTCTTCTTCCTCAAGATTGCCTTGGCTTTTTAAAGTTTGTTGTTGTACGATATGAATTTTAGGGGTGTTTTTCTCTTTCTTGTGTAATTTATATAAGGAAATGTCCTCCAAACGATTTCATATGTAGGGTTTGAAAGCAAAGATCAGAGGTGAGGCTTTGGAATACGATTGGATGCTGGAGGATTTGATGGGTTAATCCATGGATGGATTCATGATTTGATGGCATTATTGATGGTGATGGAAACCTAGGAGGCAGTGAAGGAGTGTGTCCTGGGTACATTCTTAGGGACTCCTGTGTCTTGTCCTCATCTCTTTCAGGCTCTCTCTCTTTCAGCTTTCTGGTTAACAAGAGATGGATAGCTTTCCTGCAGTGTAACTTCCTGTTGTCATGTTTCCGCCCAGCACAGGCAGAAAGCAAAAGCTGGTGAACCTTATAATAAAACTTTTGGAAACTGAGAGTCCAAATAAACCTTTTACCTTGTAAGTTTTTATTCTCAGATATTTTTTGAATAGCAATTGAAAGCTGACTAATACAGTATCTATGCGTAATAACACTGCGGTGTTGTTATAGACTGAGTTGAATCTGTACATCACTTTTGGTAGCATGGGCTTTTCAACAATATTAATTCTTTTAGCCTAAGAACACTAAATTAATTTCCATATATTTATGTTATCTTGAATTTTTCTCTTCAGTAATTAATAGTTTTAAGTACATAATCTCTCGCTTGTTTTGCTAAATTTAATGTTAAGTATTTTGATTATCTTAAATGAGATTATTATGCTCTAGTTTCTCTTCAGATTGTATAAATCTTTCACCTTTTAAATGAGATTATTTTGCTTCTTTAGTTTTTGAATAATTCGTGGAGAATATGTACACACCATACAGATTGTACTGATTTCATATCTTGCAAACTGTATTGAATCCATTTACCCGTGCTACCAGATTTTTTAAAGTATTTATTTATTTATTTGTTTACTGGGTATTGCAACTAGGGATTTGCACTGAGTTGTAGCCCTACCAGTTCTCATTAAGTTGCACAGGCTGGACTCAAACTTTCAATCAAAATAAAAGATAAATGTTTAAAATGGAGAAAATAAAATACTAGGAGTCATTTATCTACTTTAAAAATCCATGACACACTTGAAACAAATAACTATAGTTCACATTTTTTTCTGTGTTTGGAATGTCAGGTTAAATAGAATACTTAAATACTTGAAGGTGATAAAATTTAAAAACATCAGTAGTTATCAGATTTTAACCTTCTTACTATGTGCCAGACACTGTGTGGGTGCTCTTACATTATTTATCTTACTTAACAGTCTCCACATCTATACACAGCAGGACCCTAATTTCAGTCTTGTAATGAAATAGTAGTGAAAAGGATAAGCAAATACTTTATTGTGTGCACATAACGTGTGACAAAGTCAGGATTTTTATTTTGTTGTCTGGATCCAGATTATGTATACATGTACACTATCTTCAGGTATGGAGACATTCATGAAAAATATAATTTGTTCATTGAAGCTATTTTATAAAAGTCCAGGCCAAAGATGGCTCCAGAGAAGAAGGGTAATAGGAAGAAAAGCGGGGGAGGATACAGGAGAGATGGCTCAGTGGAATAAGTGCTTCTCTGGCAAGTGCAAGGGCATGAGTTCAATCCCCGGTTCTGCCAAAAAAAAAAAAAAGGAAAAAATGGATAAAAGGGTATAGTGCATAAATTGAATATGGCAAATTGAATACAAGTGGCAAGAACAAGCTCCAACTACTCTAGAGGTATGTGATACAAAAAGAACAATAATACCACTAAAATAAAACAAAAAATTGATATCACTTGTTGTTAGTAATGAAATAAATTTTTTGTTTAACAACAAAATAAAGTGGAAATATCTCAGATAAAAGTCTATATTTTATAATTGTATTCCCTGAGCCAAAAAAAAAAAAATCTTCAAATAATGTTAACAAAAGCACAGAATCAGGATTTTTAGATCACGGTTTGTCAGTACTGTATATCTTCTCATTTCCTAAGACAAGAACACATAAAAATGATTAAACACATCAGGCTCAGCAGTTCTCAGTATTTTGGGGAGCACTAGGGATTGATTTTGGGGAAGACAATTTTTTCATGGCTGTAGAAACAAAGTGGATAATAGTTTCAGAATGATGGAAGCATATTATATTTATTCTGCATTTTATTTCCATATTATTACACTGTAATGTATAACTAAATAATTATCAGAACTCATAGGAATGCAGAAGCAGTGGGAGCCCTAAGTTTACTTTCCTGAAACTAGGTGGTCCTGTCTGAGGACGGTGGGAGGCAGTGACAATGGAGGGCAGCTCACATCCTCTCTCTACCATAATCTCATTTTGGCTTCCAATCACTGCAGAAAACCCTGCTTCAGAAAAGCAGATGTTGAAAATGGAAGCAGGCTGTTCAGTGTCCTTGAGGCAGTCTCTGAGTGTCACCCTGATTTTAATTCAGAATGTGTGGAGAATCAAAGATCTCTCAAACAGTTTTTAAGGCCATCTTCCTTGGCTATCTTAACCAGCTGCTAACTATGAAGCCACCTTCCTTGGCTATCTTATTTTTCTAAGTTTTTTTTTTTGAACCAGGGATTGAACTCAGGCCCTTGCACTTGCCAGGGAAGCACTTATGCCACTGAGCCATCTTCCCAGCCCCCCTTCCTTGGGTATCTTAACCAGCTGATAATCATGTAGGACAAAGACGATTCACTTGATATATTTACAACTAGGTCAAAGATCTGTTCCTTCATAGTTCGGGGTCTTTTTAGATAGAAAATAACGTGAAAATGCTTTTGAAAACTGAGATAGGTGATCAAGAACCAATTATCAGTCAATCTACCTCAGTCTTCCAATATTTGAAATGTCAAAAATTTCAGTGTTCACTTTGCCACTTCCACAATTACAGTCTGGCTTTCAAGGTATCTATTTTATTTGCTGACCAGAACAGATTTGATTCTTCCCTCAAGTGACAGATTATATCACTTGGCACTTATTAGAGAAACAGATATAACATGAGATGTATAAGTAAATATGAATTGACAAGTTTAGCTTACAAACACCACCCACAGTCAGATGAGGAAGAGTGCAGAAGGTGTCTGCATGCTGGACTGCAGGATTCAGTCAAAGATCTGAAGCTCACTGCTGTGTCCTGTGCAGGTCTGTGTCAGGAGGCAGATGGGGCTGTGACAGAAGGCTGCAGAGTCTGTGCCGGAAGACTGAAGGTTCTGTGCTGGAAGCTGAAGAATCAGCTGTGGAAGTCAGAGGATGACATCCAAGGTGAAGGTGAAGGTGAAGACTGGAGCTCCTTGAAAGAAACAGAAAGAGCGCTGTCCTTCTTCACTTCCCTTTATGCCATCCAGGGTACGAGCCACCCTGGAGTGGGCCCTCCATATCCTAGGGCATGGAGTTGCTGAGCTGACTTAGTTAAGCTTTTCCTACTCAAGCTGACACAGTCATTCAGTCATTACATGTTCATTCAGCAGACTGTGGACAGTATCCTGTGTTAGAAAGAAAGAAATCAAAAGAGAAAGCCACCTGACTTTTGTGTCTGAGAAAAGATGTGTGTGCTCTGTTGCCATCTTCTCAGAGTCGTGCAGATACATAAACTAAAAGCATGTACTTTAATGCTGTTGATAATTTTAACCATATCCTGAAATTGTTGATGATCAGGTGATGTTTCTTGGTTAGCCAGTATTTTCTGTGGGTGACATAGAAGGAACCTCTCTCACCCAAGTAATGAAACCAGAAAACTGTCCAGTGACAGTAGACCTCTAACAATGTGTGCACTGACACAAATGACAAATTCAGTTTCTTCATGTGTAATCATTCAAAGGCTTGAGCAGTTCTGCAGCTGTAGTATTGGCTGGCTACGAAAGTGCACATAACATACCCTTGTAATATTTTAGGAGAATGCTTTCCTGAAAAATAAGTACAAAAATAAGTATTGCTGCCTTTTGTTAATGTAGACTCATAACCCTGTGATTTGTACCACAGTGACTCATCAATCCTCTCTAACAGTTGTGCCTCAGTATTTTCTGCTGTTTCATCAATTTATCCAGCCATGGTGCTAGCCAAAAGAAAAACATGTGCCACTTTACAAACTGCAGGCTCTCCTAACAGTTGATGATAAACATCCTGAGCAGCAGGCAGGATCAACTCTTCACCAATAGTAAAGGGCTTCTTAGCTTTAGAGCGGTGCTTTCAGCGCAGACACATTTAATGACAAGACAGCTTTCCGTTATGGCTTGCATCTGGATGTCCCTCCAAAGCCTCATGCAGTCAAAGGTGGGGAGTCTTAGAGGTGATTATTTTAGGGTTTGGGCACTGCAGTTAAGGATGTGATGATGGGAACACAGGTGCGCCGTCCTGAGTGTGGCTGTCACCACCCAAATGGCAGGCAGCTGGGATGGAATACAGCACTGTAGAAAGGGACAGAAAGAAGCTGTTGCTTCTGCTGATTGCTGCTTTGCTTTCTCCTGCCTGCCCTGCCATACTCTTCTTCTTCTCAATAGTATTCCTCTGCTGTGCCACTCTGCCTTGAAGCCAACCAGCTATGCAATTTAATTTGTGCAAACTATGACCCAAAATAAGCTTTTCCTTGTCTAACTTGTAGATGTTGGGTGTTTCTCAGCAATCGGAAAAGTAACTAACAGGCTTTCTTTTGTTTCCATGGTTTTTCTTTTTTGCAAAACTGCTTAGGCTTGGCTTGAGTGCATGGTGTCTGGTCTCCATGTGATGAAACAGTTTAGAATTTCCCAGTTTTGGAAGACAGGCTGTCATCACAGGTAGTACAGTGTGGGCCCTGAGATTGTGGATCACCTGTTGCAAGGAGCTCTTAATTCCATCAGGACCCGTGGCATCTTCTGTTGTTTCATCACTCCGTCTTTCCTCTTTTTCAGAGATGCTCAGTGATGTTTGTTTCTCACTCATTTTGTCCAGGGATAGCTGTGGGTGTACCAAAACTGTGACTGAAACAGGAGCACAGTGTGACAAAGAGATGTGTTTGGAAGTATGACTAATGGGTGGGCCTCACACAGAATAAAGTAAGTGTTGGGTTGTCATATCAAGCCTGCACCCATGCAGCTGTACAACTGAAGTGTTTAACTCACCACTTAAGGCCTGACGCCAGGTGCAACTTACTTTTCACTGGCCACTTTCTCATGGGGTTCAGATAGGAGTCGGCAACTGACTTATTATGACCTCTGTCTAATCAAGCGTCTCTTTCTTTCTTTCTTTCTTTCTTTCTTTCTTTCTTTCTTTCTTTCTTTCTTTCTTTCTTTCTTTCTTTCTTTCTTTCTTATCTGTTTAAAGACCTGATAAAACACAAAGAATTTTCAGTTTATTGCAGTTCCATGAAATGTTGCATAAGTACTGCTACACTACAGAGCTTTCAACTATGTGTATTTTTTTCTTGTGCCTCATTTCTAAGTAATATGTTTATGCTTAAATTTTTATATAAGATCACATATATGAGCTCAATATTTGAAAGAGTTTTCACTTAATTCTTTTCATTAAACATCCAATATTAGGAATTTTCAAAAGAGCACTAAATATGTTACTAATTGTAGTCTTTTTTGTACTCAGCTCAGTGCACAGGTTTACAGGCACATGAATAAATTGCCCAATTTTTATCTTTCATCTTTAAAAAGTATATAAAATCCAATCTCACAGAACAATTTTTAGCTCTTTCTGGAGGAAAAGAAAACATAATCAAGTGACATTTAAAGCTTCATAGTTTTCCTCCAAGAAGACTGAGGCTGCTTCAGAGTACCATCATCTTAATTTTCTATCAGGATTTAAAGAACTAAGGAAACATTCTATAATTTGTTGTTTTATTTAGAGTTTCCATTTTTTGGATTGAGATACTAAATGTCTTGTGTTCTTTTCTTTCCTTAAAAAGCTACCAAAAGGAAAAAGAGAGAATCCAAACCATCCTGTTTCCTACTCTTAAAATAATGCAATGTGATTTTGTCACTCAAGAAATGTTTAAGAAAAGAAGAATAACTATATTTTGATTCTAACATCCCAGAATAGAGTACCAGAGAACTACTCTGAAGTCTCTTTACCATAAGCAGTAAACTAATAACTTGCTGCCATTTGTATTCTGACGGTGTTATGATGGTTGGCTTATTTGGGCTTACTGAAGGTTTGTTAGAACTCAAAATAGAAGTATAGATTACTAACCCATAACATAAAAGGTTAAGATACATAGTATAACTCTTAAGCTATTAAAATATTGGTTCTTAATAATTTCTTTATAAATTGCATAGTTAAGAACCCATTAAACATTAGAAATTATTTGGTTGATAATTATAAAAATACACGATTTTTATAAAACACTGCGAAAAAGCAAATACTATTAGGCTTTAGATTTAGAAATAATTTTTCAATTCTGATGAATATGGAGCTAAACTTTTCCGAAGAGACAGGCAGACCTCCTTCTTAATGTTCATCGGTATTGGGAGTTACTCCCTCGTGTTAGGTTGTAAGGAGCACACAACTGAGATGCCTTGCATGCTTTGTCCACAGCATGGTTTGTGCTCCTGTGAGAATTTAATACTGCTGCTGTCTGGACAGGAAGTGGAGCTCAAGCAGTAATGACAGCAGTGGGAAGCAGCTATAAGTATGAAAGAGGCTTTGCCAAATCTTGTGTTGCTCAACCCCCTCGGTGTGGCCAGGTTCCTAACAGGCTGCAGGCTGATACCAGCCCATGGCCCTGGGGGTTGGGGACCCTCTTTCTAGCTAAACTACAGTTTTCATTGATACTCTGGATCAAAGATGGCTTCAATCATACATAATTTTTCAAAACAATAAATTGATTTCTGGCTTAGCTATTCCACCCATTCAACCATCCTCCATCACACAAAATGAGACCACCAACCACTTCTCAACTACTTGATCTTAACCTTAATCAGAAAACTCTGAATACAGTCCCAGAAAAAAATTGAAAAGATGAATACAAAATAAAAGTAAATTATCAAATGTGAAGGAAGAGAAAGTAGGTAAGTCAAAAAATAGAAAATAAAATAAGAAGAAATAATACTAATTACTGTTTTGTGAGATGGTCCAGAAGACATTAAATTTACAAAAACCAGCATTTTAGACCTTAGAAACCATTACTGCTGCATTTTTGTTGATTATGTTAGATTAGAAGAAACATATTGAGATGAATGCCAGCAACCTGAGAACTTTTGGCTTCAAATTTGGAATATTATTTGTCACTACTGTTTTAAGAAACATCCTTGAATGAGTTCAGCTGTGACACAACTGTGAAGGAGATCGATAGGTTTCATTTAAAGTATTTCAAATTACATACCTATCAGAGTTTATGTTCCTCCCATGTAATTCTTATTTGTAATTTTATTATCTTCTTGTAATTATCTTATTTGAAAAAATTATTCCAACTACAAGAAAAGACTTCATATGGATTCTTTGATCCAGATAGGAATCTCTTAGAGGAAACATGTTTTAGAACTCACTGAAGTTCGTCTTAGAAAATCTATAGCAGCACATAGAGGTTTAAAGTGCATCCTCAGGAACTTTTATCAGTTTGGACCCTGCAGCTACCAGAGTTTTGAGGCAAATACAGCTCTTTTCTTTAAAGTAACCAGCCTCAAATTTGTATTGTTGTAATCAGAAAATGAACTACTACAATGAATTTTATTTTTTCCAACTTTTCTTAATAGTGACAGTAAATAGTTTTTGAATAGCAAATCCACCTTTTTGAGCAGAATTATATTTTTTTCCCTTCCTCCTTCCCCTTCAGTACTTAGAAATGGCCTTTGCACTCTGCCACATCTCCAGTCTTTTATTGCTTGAGACCAGGTTTCATTAAGTTGCTAAATTGCCCAACGAGGAGCACATAATTCTCCATATAATATGATTCTCTTGATAATAGAAGAAAACTAAGATATTCACAAGGCATAAGTGTATGGACATGTTAGATCACATGGACGTGTGGGGGACTTGGCAGGGACTGAGATAGGCTTAGCCATTTGTCAGAGAGCAGCCAATAATTTCTAGAGACCGAAGTAGTACTGATAGATAACAGAGGAACTTCTACTCCTTGTAACCTTGTACTTAGGGAATAATACCGTATTCTTATATGACTTGTGTCACTAGACAAGTAGCTTAACCTTTTTAAATAAGGAAAGGATTTTTAAGTAAATAGACTCAATATGTTTTAAAACATCCAAGCAGACTTGTAAGCTGCAAATTTTCTCTCCAGGGCCATCAGCTCCCTCAAGTTCAAGGAAGTAAAAGAGTAGAGGCACAGACAGTGTTGCTGAGGCTCTGACAAGCTCGCACCTCAGAAAATCATGGGAGAGGAGCTTCTCAGAAGAGAGGCTAGAGGAGTTGTATCTCTTCATTATGCCTTAAAATAGACTTGCCAATTGGACAATTGTCATGTATTCTCATTCTTACCACTTCTATTTTAAAACTTTTGAAGGACCCACGGTAATCTAAGCTGTGGCCTTGGAAAGAAAACCAAGAGTAACATCAGTGTCAATGGCAGATTTCATGACAGCCAGAGACAGAGTTAGGGGAATAAGTCAGAAAAGGTGATATGCAGAGGAATAAGATAGTGCAAAGCTGTTACCACTTCAAGGCCTGGCAACTAGGGGGTAAGTAGTTGCTCGAGCCTATAAAAATTGTAGCTATGGAAAAGAGCCACTGACAGAACTACGCAGCTCAACTCTAGCCCAGGAAGAGACAACTGGAAGAGCAGAGAGCTTGCTGTCTGCTACTGACTTCTATCAGTTTCCCTTCTGGCTAAATCCAAAGCCTAAGTGACACAGAGCAGGATGAAGAAGAGCTGAGCAGGGACGATCAATGACCAATGCTATTACCTATTTTAATTACCAGCTGGCTGTGTTTTAAAAATTAGCTGATATTTTAAACATGGCTATGCTGTTGTGGCTGTGTTACTTTGCCATTGTCATGTAAATATAGGAAATAAAATGCAAAATGAGGTGCACTTAACTATTCAAACACAATGGAAATGTGTTTAAAAGATGCAAGCCAAGTCCTTGAAAAAAATGGAATACTTTAGAGATAATTCATGTCTGCTACCACTGGTATAATTAGAAACCATAAAGTGATTCTTCTGTCTTTGTCATGAGGGTAAAACAATTTTCAGCTGTCCCATTATTCCTTGTGGTAAAGAAAATAATATGTAAGCCATAGTTGTATTTTGCAAAGGTCTTTTCTTAGTTTTTACATTTTTTGGTAACAAGACATTGTGAGATTTGAAATTCAAATGATGTCTGTGGAATAAGACAATTGCCACTTTTAGGAATCCTAACTCTTAGCCAGGAAAATCCTGTGTGGATATAATTTTTTTCTTAGGCTATGTGCAGCAGCATGATCAGGGGCGGTACACAGTGAACAATCCAGGAGGGAAGCTGAGCAAAGCTTTTGGGATCCTGTAGACTAAAGGAAGGTCTTTCATTTTTTTGTCTGGATGAGAGAGAACAGAGGCTTCTAGAAGCTTTACCTGTTTCTGCCTGTTTCACTTACACTCCTACTATCTGTCATTAAACAGCTGCTGCTCCCTCTTCCAAGTCCCAGTGATGACTTACTATTTATTAGACTTGCTTATTGTTTTAAGCTCTCAATTGAAGAGCTGATGTTGGTTTACTGCCACGTATAATGTGTAAAACACTTACCTATGCTGAAGGATTCCTTGGCACGTTCTCTCTGTCACTGATCAACATTAGGATGTCCATTGCTTGCACAGTTCCCTTCAAATAAATGCTCAGATCATAATTGAGAACAGTTTTATCTTAGGCTGCTATGAAAAAATAGTAGACTGGGTAGCTTAAATGACTGGCACTTATTTCAGAAGATCTCAAGCTACGAAACACTGAACCTTCTCTTCTTCATATAGCCCAATAATAGGCTTCACATTTAGGACTTCAACTAACCCTAAGTACCCCCCAAATGCCTCACCTCCTAATATCATCTCACCATGACTTAGGATTTCAACAGATGAAATTTAAATGAAGGCAAACACTCAGTCTATCCTGGGCAGTACAGTTCAAAATAAGCAGCAGAGTTTATTGCTAAACTCTTAATAGATGATGATAATACACACTTGTGGCCAAAAACTACTACATTAAATAGAGAAATACAGAGGAAGCTTGGAGTTATATGTACAATTTTTCCAATCATGTCATTACTTAACTGTTGTTGGAGAAAACAATGCTTTGGTCATCTCAGGAATAACTTTCTCAGGAATAAGTTTAGCTTAGCGAATGATTGCTTTATATATTGCTGGAGAATTCTACTTTTGAACATGGATGATAATATGTGTGAATACTCTAATTGGATCCTTTCAATTCTTTGCTTGTGAAAATTAGTCCTGGAATTAGCTCTTTAGATTCAGGTGTCAGTGGACTCAAACTAATTTAAGCAATAATGAAGAGAGATAGGGCTGTCTTAACATTTTGTGCAGCTTATAGAGAAAATTTCAATGTAAATTTTAACTATACTTCCCTTTCCTAGGTGCTATATATACGTTAAAGTTTGAAGCTATTACCTTAATTTTCAGACAGAAGTTTTAAAATTGACAGTATACATCCAAATAAAGACAAAGGAAAATAAGTTGTTCATTTTCATTAAAATTATCAATCAGCTAAAGAGATGACAATGCCTTATAGTTAATGATATGCGCTCTGCCTATATGTCTGGAAACCTGAAAGTTTAATTTTTTTGGAAAGGATAATATGTTTTTAGATCTTAATCATTTAAATGCCATGATAACCTTGAAGTAAGAGTTCAAGTCACATTAGACAACATTTTAAGATCAGACATTGCATAAAATAGTATATGAAGGTAGATGAAGAAAGGTCAAAAATAGGATAAAACATCTATTTAGTCTAATAGTAGGAGGACGAGCCCACTCTACCTCAGATGTAACAGTAACTGAATTACAAAACCAAAAATTGTTATAAAGTGGGAAGATTCCTTCGACTAGTAAAGCTTACTTTTTCTCCTTATTTCTCTGACAATCCATGAAATACAGTGTGATACAGATAATGGATCATATGAAGACAAAGCAAAGAGTATATCATCAATTCTACTGACCTATTTGATTTTTAGTCAAGTCATGATAATAGTATTAGCTCCTGACCTGACAAATAACTATTAAAAGAAAAAAATCTTAAGGCACCATGATAATAAAAATGTCTTTATAAATTATGCTATTATCATTATTATTGCTATACTAGTGCCTCATTGACTTAATCCCTGCCAATACGGAATTCATTATAATTAGTATAGAATGAACTAAAATAAATCTCCTTATTAATTAAAGAACTCCTCATGAAGAAGAATTTTGAATAGATGACAGCCTCCTAATTTCAAATCTTGCTGCATGCAATCAAAAAGTCTATTCAGATGGGCCATGTACACCCAAATATAACTGGACAGAGAAAAATATATACCAAGTTATATCCAAGTGGGTAGATTAGCAGTCTGCACAACCAGCACTGTTATGAGTCTTCCTAACTTCATAGTGACACCCTGTGCCAAATAAATAAATAATAAACTAAACTATTTCAAGCAATATTTAAATACAATATTTAAAGCAACAATTCAGGAAAAGTTTCCTGGAAGAAAATCTAAATTGTCAGGAGGCTGGTGAGATAGCTCAGCAGAAAAAAGTATCTGCTTAGGCAAGCTTGGAAAAGCACAGGTACCACAGTTCAATCTCTGCCATCACAAGCCCTGCCTGCCCCACACCAAGGCAGGCTAAACTGGCCCGAGTCTGGGTGTGGTGTTGCATGCCTGTAATCCCAGTGCTGGAGAGGCTGAAAGCAGGAAGATCACCATAAATCCAAGCTCCATAGCCAGACCCTCTAATAACCAAATACATTTAAAAAAAGAAGAAGAAAGAAAAGAAAATGTAAATTGTCAGGTCCTGCATACTGCCTAAGTCAATTAGTGAGCATTAAAACTAAAAATATGCCTATGGACCTTGAACCAAAAAGAAAAAATAAAATGAAACCTACAAATGAAAGTTGGTTGAAATAAGACTTCTTTCAACAAAAGCATAGAAGGCAATACAACAATAGAAGTATTTTTAGAAACTTAAAAATTATAATCTATTTTATACTCAGGGTAATTTTCCTCCTAACATCAGGTTATAGGGAGAAAACTGAAAACATCTCAGAGTCTCTGAATATTTTTAGTTATTACTTTTGAAAACATTACTAGGCGATAAAGTTTTTCATCTAAAATACAATTGAAAAAAGCTGGCAGAATAGTTGGTGAAAAGCCTTGGGCAGTTAATCTGAAAGTACGACTCTGTTACGCTTTACATCTGAACGTCCTCCCAAAGCTTCATTGATTAGAAGTGAGACTTGGGGAAGGGGAAGGGGTACATGCAGTTACTGTTAGGAGGCGGGCACAGTTGAAGGCGGGTCAGCCAGGGAGTGATCTCAAAGGGTGGACCTCACTCCCCAGCTCCTCCCTTCCCTCTCTGCTTCCTGCCTGCCAAGGTAGCTTTCCTTCGCCTCACCCTCACACTCGGTAATTTTTGCCTTGAAGCCTGCCAATCGTCGACTGAGATTTTCAAAACCGTTGGCAAAAAATAGACCTTTTTAAATAATTGTGAGTGTGGGACATCGTGTTTTGGGCAAAGAGAAAATATCTTAGGCAGGCTCTAAAGGGGGTGGAGATGGAAGAATGCAACGCAGATGTCACATTCTCCTGCAGAAAATAAGTAAGTTAAGTAAAAATGTAAGGACTAAGGGGAAAGCAAGAAAGGAATGCAGTCACCGATGGCCACTTAATAATCGGGAGTCAACAATTTCATTTAAATTTAATGCATCAACTAATGAAAGCCCAGATAACTAAAAAGGAAATTAAAGAGATTATATGAAAATATTAATTTTTAAAAATCCAACTAAAGGAAAAGGCCAACATAGGATATCTCACATGACAAAGAAAAATACACAGGTACATATGTGTGGATTCATACAGCTGTCAGAAACAGACTGAGATTGGGAGAACAAAAGCTAAGTAGAGAAAAAAAAGAAAACACAATGAAGTAACACAAAAAATAAGAGATGAGAGTAGAATCCCTGCAAACAAGTAAAATGATCCAAACACTTCATAAAAAGTAGGAAGGATTTCAGTTGGACCTCAAAGCCACATTTTAGTCTATGCTATAATTAACAAGTGTCAAAAATAGAAGAATAAATAATGCATAACAGACAAATGCAAACAGTAATTAAATAAGGGTTGTGATTTTGATATATGAAAACATAAAAATCAGTTAAGGTAACATTAAATTAGACAAAAGCAAAACAAACTAAACCCCCCATTATGATAAAGGCCCTAATTTACAGAGGAAATGTAACAACGATCTGACATGTTAACATGCTTGTTATGATAACAAATATGAATATCATTATATTATATTTGTAAGAAAGATAAACTTCAGGGGCTGAGGTGATGGCTCAGTGGAATAAGAGCTTCCCTGGTGAGCACAAAGGCCTGAGTTCAATCCCCAGTTCCGCCAAACAAAAACAAAAAAAAGAAAGAAAGAAATATAAACTTCAAAAATTGGAGAATTTATGAACAGATAATAAGCATATTAGAAAAACTCATAAGTTATATGTGGTTGATAGATAATGATCTTTGTACTTCAACAATAATAAGTACAGCTTCTTTTCAAAAATATGAAGAATAGTCATAAATATTGACCAAGTTTAGAAGAAAATAAAACCCCAGTAAATTAAAGCAGAAATAAATTTTAATATTGTCTGATCTCAACCCAAAACCCAGAAAGTAATGGGGAAAAAAAGCCTAACTGGAAACTTGAGAATTATGACCACAATAAGATACCAATTTCACGTAGCTGGTTTATCTAAAATAACAGCGAAAAAAAAAAAAGCTTTATTGTTTCAAATGTTGACAGGGAGGTGGAAATTACAGTATGTATTCATTGTGTAGGAAGAGTAAAATGGCATATACACTTTGAAAATTTTCTACATTAAATGGCCAAATGATTTATTTTTGCTACAGGATTCCATTATTAGGTATATAACAAAGGAAAAAGAAAGCAGATGTCCACACTCAAACTTGCTCATGAGTGTGCATTATTTACAATAGCCAAAAAGTGGAGTAGCCAGTCCAAATGTTGATCAACTGATAAACTTGCTATATCCATACAGTGGCATATTATTTGGTAATAAAATAGAGTAGACTACTGAAATATTCTAAAAAACATATAAGTGTTGACAACTCACTAAGTGAAAGAATCCAGACACAATTTTCCTTTCAAAATGTATGATTCCTTTAAGTAATACATCCAGTAGAAACAAATCTATAGAGACAAAGTTAGATTAGGAGCAGACTAGGGGTAGAAGAGGCATAGGTGGAGGAATGATTGTGTGGTTTGGAATTCGGGGAGGAGGATCTCTTTAAGAGACAGAGGTGATGGTGATACATATTCTTTTCTGTGATATACAAAGAAAAAAAAACCTCACTGAATCTTACACTTTAAATATATGAGTTGTTTGGTATGAGAATCAGATCTCTATCAAACAGTTTTTTTAAGTGGGGATAAAATGCTGATACATGCTATAATGTTTGAGAGCTTTGAAAATGTTCACTAAATGAAAGAAGTCAAACAAAAAGGGCACATACTGTAGGATTCAATTTATATAAAATGTCAAAAGTAGGCAAATCAATACAGAAGGAAGTAGATTAGAACTTGCAAGGGAGTAAGGAAGCAAGAATGAGAAGTGACTACTAATAGGATTTGCTTCCACGATGACAATATTATGAGAATAAGTTTTAGAGTGTTTGCACAATTCTATGAATACTGAAAGTCAATGGATTTATACATTTTCAAAATAGAAATGTTTTTCCATTAAACTGTCAGTTTATACATTAGATTGCTTAAATTAATGTTAAGCTTTTTTTATCTGACTGTGCGTGACTTTTAGTTTTCTGAAGATATTTCAAGTTGCTTTTGAACCAATTTGATGCTTCTTTTTAACTAAAGCTTACTAAGTTCTATGGTAAATGAAGAGCAATTAACATTTATGTGTAAGGAATATTCATACTGAATTAAAGATAGGACTCACATAGTCTCATCACTATTTACATTATAAAGACGTTACCCAAATGTATGAAAGTTAAATTCAAATATAGAATCTGGTTGAGTCATTAATGCAAATTTATGGCTGTCACTGCACCCAGCGAAGCCATTAGGAACTTAGGAAAAAGGAAACCCCTGCATGTAATGATTATCAATTGTCTTTTGTTTGGATAACTCATCTGATGACTATATATCAACAACCACAATTACAATGCCACTCATTTCAGTACTACATATGAGAGCACAGATTGTACTAACATAGCCAGATATGCTTGAAATAAAATCTCCCCCAAAGCCTATTTTAGTGCTATGCAATCAAGTAACCTGTACGTTTTTCTCGATAAGAGTTCATAAAAATAAATTAAATGCATTTTAAACCCTTTCAGCTGCTTGTTTTCACATAATAGATAATAAACTTTGAAAAACAGAATTAAGGAGTTCTGGAGACACTGGTTAAAGTGGCACTAGGGAATGTTGGTAGATTTTTAAAAACTCACTAAGTAACATGATTTGAAGCATGCTATTTCTGTTTTGGGTATTGCCTATAGCAGTAAAAGGTGCTCATATTCCCAATGAGCTTCTATTTTAAGTGTTAGTGAAAACACACAACAACCTGAGGGATAAGTAACTAAGTAAATATTATTGCTTAGTGTTGCAAATAAGATATTACATAAAAATAACAGAAATACTGAAAGTATAATAGAGCATGAAGGGGAAAGGATGGACATAAGACGAAAGATTAAATACTGCGAACATAGTAGGCCTTAAGAAATGGAAGCTGAATGGAAATTCTTGACAACAATAAAACTATACTGTAATCCAGTTATCTAACTTCCAGGTACTTATCAGAGGAAATGAAATCAGTATGTGGAGAACATATCTTTACTCCTATGTTCTTTTTTTTTTTTTTTTGAGACAGGGTCTCGCTATGCAGTTCAGGCTGGCTTTAAGCTCACTTTGTAGCTCAGGCTGGTCTCGAACTCACAACAATCCTCCTGCCTCAGCCTCCCGAGTGCTGGGATTACAAGCATGCGCCACCACACCCGGCTCCTATGTTCTTTAAAATATTATTCACATGTGCCAAGATATGACCAAAACTATCCATCAACATGTAAATATATACTTAAAATAATCATAAAAAGAAAATTTTATTATTTATGACAACATAGATGAGCTTTAATGATATCTGTTAAGTGAAGTAGACCAGGAATAGAAAGACAAATGATATATGGTTTTATTTACCTGTGGAATCTAAAAAACATTAAATAAATAGAAGAAGTGATGAGACTACAAATATAACAATCAAATTTCATTGCAGACACAATAGCCTGGTTATTGCTAATGGGTTGGGGATTGTTGGTTGCAGGACAATATATGTCATCGACACTATACATTTGTAAATAAGTATTTGATTTCATTATACTACAGTTAGTTCTCAAATTAGTGACAATTCATTGGTGGTTGTGTATGTGGGCTTATAGGGGGAGAAAGAGAGAGAGAGAGAATGAGCTAGAGTCAGAAAGTCACACACACACACACACACACAGAGATAAGGAGTACTTACCATTTTTAAAATTTCCATAGCATTTTCTATCCAGGGATATCAATTAACAGTGATTTATTGGTGCCCATACTTTATTACGAATATCTGGGCTTATGCTTAGTTATGGTCAAAATAAATCATGTTGAAATAATACAAAAGGAATGCATTTTGGATGGATCTATATCAATAACATGTTCCTTTCAGTGCCATTAAAATGATTCTTCAAATATTATTCAGAAAGGTTTTAGTCTACACATCTGTGGCCAGTTAACAGCAGGAAAAGTCTGAGAGGACTGTCAGAGTCATCAGGATACCACTACAAGCCCCAGCCAAAGGTACCTGCAAGCAGGCTCAGGGGCCAGGTGTTTGATCCCTGGGCCTGCTGTTCCAGCCCCGCCACTAGGGCACACTGAGACCACAACTGAGACTGGGAGTGGTGGCGCACACCTGTAATCTCAGCTCTTGGGAGGCTGTAAATCATTGGGTCACTATGAGTCCAATGTAGTTGTGAGACCCTGAACACCCTGTAGAGCCTTCCCTAAAATACAAAAAACAAACAAACAAACAAAAAAAAAAAAACAATACCACTACAGTGACAACAGATCTGCTGCTCATGAGAACGTCAATGAAAATTTCAAGAACTTGCATTGGGGCCAAAATTTTGTCATCCAAAGTCCCTATTCACATTTTAAAGCAACAGTAAAATACTGCTTTGTGTGTCGGAGGACAGAATGTGAAACAGAATTCCAGGTGAGAAACATGAACTATAGTGTGTCTGCTGAGGTACTGACTGTGTAACAGAGTCTAAAAATCATTCTGGTAAAATTCATGTTCCCTTTTTCAAGCTCCAACTGGTGAGCACCTTATGTAGATTCCACTGTTTTAAGCTAGTGACACCAGTGAAACAAGGTGTTGTCATGAAGATTTAAATAAGTTTGCTTCACTGGGAACTTAGCTTAGGCAGACAAGTAAATCTGCATAGATCTAGTAGTTAACTAAACCCGGACATTAATGTTACATGTTAAATTTCAGATAATCTGTGTGTAATATTGAAAAGATTTGGCGTGAGCAGTTGTCTAGGGTGCGTGGAGGGTGATTTGGAAGGATCACTGGAATCCACAAGCAGAATGACAGCCCTGGCAACATAGCGAGTCACTGTCTCAAAAATTAAATAAAAAATAAAAGATACTGTTAAAAAGAATTTGATTTTTTTTTGTTTTTCAACAATGAAAATTATTAAATAATTTGAATTAAAATATTGTGAGAAGTCAGTTTTCAACTTTTCTCTATTCATTAGATTAATAAAATTTCCTGTTACATTATTCATTCAAATTGGTGTGCTTCAAAAATATATGTCACCAAGGTTAAAAGTGGGAAATAATGACAAGGGGACATTATCTGTTTAATTTGGGTTAACCATTCACTTTAAAATATAAGCTAAACTAATATTAAATGTATTTATTTGCAGTACTGAGGATTGAATGTGGGGTCTTTGGAATTAGACTCATTCAATTAGAGAGAGAGAGAGAGAATATGAAGGCTTCTGTAAACTATGTTACTGAATCTGGGCTTAAATTTGGGACTTTCCTCACTCAGTCTCCCAGCATGCTGGAACGACACAGCATACGTCACCATACTTGGCTTCATTTTATTTAAATGTTACTTATATATTATTTAAAATTGTTAGATGAACTAAAAGGATTAAAGAAATATATTTTTAATAAAGTTGAATATTATTTGAGTCCCCAAACAATAAAGCACGTGTTAACACATAATATAAATTTGCAAATAGCAGAATGGTGATTACCTCCTTCATCGAGTGCAAGAGACACCTGTAGTCACAGATGTTTGTCAATATGGAAGAAATCGGAGAGAAAATGGAGTCCTGCAGAGAAGGTGGTTGTTGGGAAACGCCAGAAACCGATGTGTTGTGGGAGGCTAGAAGACCCTGGGGAAACCTAGCCTTCTTAGGGTTCTCTAGGCCCAGCTCTGTGTATCGGTTCGTGCAGAGCTTTGTGGAATCCTTCCTGAGCTATGGTGAATCCCTCCCAGCCTCCCCAAACCCAGAATCATTCCTAGTATTTAAGCTACAATTGACCATGGCCACCAGGTGGTGCCAAACTACAGCCCAAGCTGCTGTGAATTTGGATCCTGCAGTGGACATCCTGGAACCCACTCCAGAAAGTGCAGAGATTTTTCCCCAGTTACTTCAATAATATCATATTAATGCAATCCCAGATTTTCATATATTCAAGTTTTACAATTCAGCCACTATCATTATGGAATGCTATTGTGAATATAGACTTTTTTAATTCTCAAAATCCTACAAGATAATAATTATCTTACAAGATAATTTGTAAGACTCACATTAATAGACAGTTGTTTGTGGGAGCTAGGGACTGAATAACACACCCAAAGGGTTCTCTGTCTAAATTAATCAAAACTATGTATAATTTATTTGTTATTAAGTATATAAATTTGATCTACATAATTAACAGCACTTAGATAATATCCCATAAGTTTTCTGTAATAAGTCTTTTCCTAAAGGCTACAGAATAATTCAGTTGATAAATATTTTATTTAAACAATTGAATCTACTATCCAGAGTTTGCTAAGCATGTAAAGACAAATTTGTTTAGCAAATTATAAATAATATTGATGAGTATCGGAGAACTGAACCCGACAATATGTGGTGCTGAGGATGGTGTGGATAAGCTAAAGCTTTTGTGTGAGCTGACGATGCAAGTGCTGAGCTTACCTTTATCTTTGACATCCAGCTTCTATTGCATATTAGCAGAGAGTGAATGGCTGGTTTCACACAATTAAGGACCACACACGAATTGTAGGAATCCCTTCCATTATTTATGTAGTTATTAAATGTTAAGATCTGATGACCATAGCTACATACTTCAAGTACACATAATTTTTAAGATACTTTTATAGTTCTGTATATATGTACAATTTGATGTTCTCTTGTTTTAGCTGTCAAGTAGATCTTCTTAAATGGCATAGAATTCCTGTAAATGTGGGGCTCTGTATCAAACAGGCCTGGGAGAAAAGTTTCTCATCCAGAGCAAACACTTCCAAATTTCTGCCCTTAATTTACTCTCTGTCTCTGTCTCTGTCTCTGTCTCTGTCTCTGTCTCTGTCTCTGTCTCTGTCTCTCTCTCTCTGTCTCTCTGTGTATATATATACATATATACATATGTATATATATGCATATATGTATATATGTGATATATGTGTGTGTGTATATATATATATGTCTTTCAAGGAATATTTTGTGCCAGGAGTTTCACAGAATTGGTTTCACAGAATTAAATAGAATATCACCATAAAGAGATTTTATGCTTTTTACATATCAATTACAACAGGCCTGTACAGAGCACTGGAAAAATAATTACATCACAAGCAAAGAGTTATGAAATATCTGCCAGTTTATCTCAAAGTGGACAATACTGTTTGATCTAATCATCTAACACTGCACATGAGAATCTCTTAATATAGTAAATGGAACACATTGGAAACACTGCCTTTGCATCACCCAGTGAGGGCTATTTTTTGTAGAAATTGGCCTAATGTCTCCAGTAGAAGAATTCAACACCCTTTGTGCAGCTAGAATGGGGTTGGAACACTGAAAAGAGATTTTGAAGCTAAATACTTCATAACCCAGCTAAAAAACTAGGGCTCAAAACTTAGCACCATCAGTTCAAGAATTCTCTGAGATTCATCTTACAGGATATAATCACATGGGCCTCATGTAAACTTCTGGACTTCATTATGACTCAAGTTCAGTGTATAGAAATTCATTTTAGCAAAGTACAAGCTGGGTTAGCAGTGGACGAATCCTTTAACCAATCATCTAATCCAGAAACACACTATAGATGAATTTTTGAAGATGAGCATATTTCGGACCATGGGGAGCCTTGCTGGGACACATGCTCACAGGCTCTTAAGGGCATCGCTCCACAATTTCATGGATACTGATTTGCTTCTTGCTGAGAAGCTAACAGCAGTGAGCAGCTAGTATTTCACATGTCTGGAAGGCTCATTATAATGCTTCAGAAAGTTGTAATAATAAAACTTAGGTTACGGAAATGCCTATTTTAAAGAGCTTAGATTTATTTCTATGAAGCAATAATTTAAACTGTTATTTTTATAAAATGTATAGATAAAAGAGATAACACTAGGTATATTAACAAAATGAATTTCACTTTGTATATATGAAGTAGTATTACCTAAATAAAAGATAAAATTATTTCTACCCTGGAATATAAATGTCTGTATTAGTAGATAAATTTCTTATTTTAGGGGTATACTGGTAGTCCTTTTCTCAAGTTACAAATAAAAATAACTTCCTTGAAGATACAGATGATATGTACTATTTTAAAAGTATCCCAATTAGGGCTGGCCCTATAGCTCAGTAGACTAAAGCACCTGCTTAGGCAGAGTGCAGAGGTTTGGGTTCAATCTCTGACCTGCCTTGCCAGCCCTACCCCCAGGGTGTGCTGAGACAGTCACTGGGTGTGATGGAGCCTGCCTATAATCCCAGCACTCCAGAGGCTGAAAAGAGGAGGATCCCTACGAGTCTGATCTGTTTTGCTAAGATCTTTTTGATCAATAAAATCTAATGGTTCATGAGCTTGACCTTATTAACCATAGCATAGCCTCTTTATCTATAATTTTTACTTGAATAGGTTTATATGGCTATCTTAAAGTCAAATTTGCATGTGACATAATGGGATCAGAAAATATGTCTGTTTTGATCTCTGAAATTCTACATAGAAAGAATTGATCTATCAATTTTAGGTCCAAGAAGGAATCAATTTCTCTGAAGAATCACATATTTATACACATACACAAGTGGTTTTCAATTTTCAGTGAAACCATGTTCCAACAAACTCACTGATACAGGGAAGTAAAACTCCCGGCCTGGCCTGGATGAGTTCGTGTTTTCTAAAACCTAAGAATGAATTTTAGGAACAAATGAAGGTTGAGGGTAAAACTTTATTGGAAAGAAAAGCTTCTGTAGGAGAGGGACAGAGGGGCACCCGAGCTCATTGCCCAGGGAAGCTGTCTCTTTTAGGGACTTTAATAGAGCAAAACCATGTGGGACTAAGGTAGAGAAGGAGTCTCGTTTAGGTGGATGTGGGGTGGAATAAAACTATGGTCAACCAATGGCATTACAAGCACCTTTGCTCAGGTAAAGTTGATTAGGCCCAGGACCAAATGGAGAAGCGAGTCACGTAGTAAGTGGGCATGAATACGGGACAGGGTCTCTTCCTCTTGGGGGTTGGGCTAGTGGCACTTTGGGGTCTTTTCAGGTGATCGCTAACTATTTAGAATATCAATCCCAGGTGCTACTCTTTTAACATTTTTTTTTATTTTATTGAACTACAAATGTCAATCAGACAGTTTCAAGACATCTTAACAATCCAGATTCAATAAATTAATACATTGCAAACTGTTTTCATAATGTTTTGATATCGTACAAGGTGCATACATGATATTATATTTACAGATATTATTTTAGCAGATATCTCTTATCAGTGAATTAAGAGTGTAGCTGCTTACTTATCTTATTTTTTAAACCTGAATTATATCAAAAATTCAATAATTATTTTCCTAGTGGATAACCGTAGTACTAGAAGCCGACCTAATATCCTGTCCAACCACCATTAGTGCTGATCTTGCCTCTCATAGAATTATGTAGAAGCACAGCGTTAACTATCCCAACTGTACTGTCTATACACACACATCATGACTTTTTCTTGCTACACCCCTTCTTTTGTCTACACCTGTCAAAGGTGAGCACTCCATTGACATTCAACTAACTTAGGTGCTTTAACTCGACACCACAATCCAATACAGTCCAGCATTCTACAACAATAGTGAGTTATTCAAAGAAATTGTCGACCATAGCCATATACAGCTCAGCGTAATATTATGGCCCCACGATGTATATTTCATTTTTCTACTTTTCTGCTGGATGGTTAAAACCTAGATAGATCAAGACTTATATACCAACAGATGAACTTTATATTTCCTATGTGGTCAGTGAAGTCCTCTCAGGGTTTATCTTGTAGTCCTGTACATTATTCTGTAGTTCCTTTGTCTGTGTCATCCATGTGGATGAGTCACGGCCAATGCTTGACCAGTTTGCTCTCTGTGAGAGCTTGAATTATAAATAATATCATGCCACATAGCACCAGACAGTAAATATATCAAATTCAAACTTCAAAATACTGTTTCAAATGGATATATGTTGCTTTTACATTACTGCAATATCAAAAAAATTATATGTTAAATGATTGTCAGTTAGGAGCATTCTATTTTTAACAAAATGAATATTTCAACTAAATGGCACAGAAATGAGTATGGAACAAACCAAGAATTCAAGTCAGTAGAGTTCCTGGGGAAGATAGATCTCAGTGTTATAATCAAGAAACAGAAGTATGGGGTTGGATAGACACAACTTAGAAAAATGAGGTCATGTTTTCCAAATTTTTGTAAGGGTAAGGACGTTTATTGACATGTAGCAGGGGAACTGCTAGAAATTGTTTGAAGACAAACAAATTGAAGATTTTTCATTCTTTTATTGTTTCTAAATTCTTGGGAAGTTATATGTTGTATATTTTCTCAGTATATGTGGGTCTAAGTAATTTTTTAAAAATCATCTTTCTCCCTATTCATATTGACTTTCCTCACCGAGTAGAAAATAAATAACTTACCTTTCCAGAACCATGAAGCATGGAACACAGATTTTCAGTAACTTCTGTTAGTAAAGCACATCTACTTATACTGAGGGTAATCAATCGCCATGGTCTTCACTAAAGATAGATAGTTAAGCTTAGACGTTGGGCTTAGTATGATCAATAACATGCTGAAGTGGCAACAAATAATTCTATTTCAAGTTTAGTAATTTAAGTAGAATCAAAGTCCAAGCTTATATGTGTCTATTTATTAATTAGAAGATTGTCTCTAAAGACGGTGGTAACATTTGCTCACTGATTGCTAATGCATTTATTGAATACTTCTAGACCTGTGGATATTTCACAGGTATAAAGTAGATAAACACAGATAAAACAGACAAAGCATGTGTATTTATCAAATTTACTTTCTAGTGTGAGAGACAAACACTGACTAGAATAGCTGTATTAAATTATTGGCTATTGGCAAGATCGATAGAAACAAAATGAAGCAATAAAAAGCAATGGAGCAGATTTCATGGAAGGATGTTATAGTTTTAGACATAGTGTCCAGAACAGGTTTCATGCATGTGATACCATACCCCAGCACTAGGTAAAACCAAAAGAAATTTTAAGAAATGACATAAATACATATTGTTTAGTATTTACAAACAATTCAAACAAAAGAAAAATCTGCATATAGTATTTTTAAATAATATAATGAGGAACATAAATCTTACATGAAATCTTCTGAAAAATATAGGAATATATTTAATACCTATGGAATTTTATGCAGGTTGTAATATTAAGCTATCTAGAAAAGTTGAAGTCATGATATTTTAGTGCCAGGTTCCCAAGTCGAAATGAAATGAATTTGAGCAAAATAGCAAATTGAAAAATTCCTCAAAATCTTAAAAAATTTAAATCTCAAGTATTTCACAACAAGTAAGAAATAAAGGCAATAATGCACATTATTAAAAAATAAAAATTCTAATAAAACTGTCATAGAAATTATGTATCATTAAACTAAACTCAAAGTGACATATCTTTTCCTTTCTTTCACTTATTAATTAACACATACGATTTGTACATATTAATGGGTTTCACTGTAACATTTTGATATATTCAAAAACAACATAATTTTAAATTTGTTATCTGAAGCAAGTCTTAACAATTTGTTCTCCTGAGCTGTGTTACACCCAGAAGGCTTTATCTGCAAGATATTTAAGCAGGAAAAATAAAAGAACAGAAACAAAAAGCTTAAAGTTTTATTTAAGATGCTGACCTTGACCAAAAATGCATCAAACATAAAAGTTTTCCTGAAAAGCACAAAAGAACTTTACAGAACTATTAACACAGTAAATTAAATTTGTTCCAAGCTGGAATCAAGCAGAATTTTCCCTAGAACTTCAAAATTAATTCAATGTTAGGTAATATTTTTATCATATTAATAAATCAGATAAAAATAATAGCCAATGGATATAGGCTAAGAACGTGTAATTAAATTTTAACTCCCTTGTGGTTTTGAAAGAATACAAAACTGCACAAGTTTAGTGACTAAGCTTTTTCCTTAAAATAATAAAGAATGTGTAACTTTATTTAGTCAAAGTTATACATATATAATTTGAGTCAATACTATGTTATACATGTTGAAGAAAAACAAAAAGCTTTCATACTTAAGTACTGCTAGAAAACTGAAAATTCTTGGCCAAGAAGTAAGAATAAAAAGAGAAAAGGAGATTTGGTATCATTAATAGTATCTTAGATTTGATGAAATATGATTTGAAAGTTGCTATACTTTATTCACAAGAGAATAATTACTCAGTTAATTACATGGAAGACAGTTTCACAGTAATTCACAGAAGGAGCACCCTCAGGCAGTGTCTAGGGGGTTAGGGCTTCTGAATTTTTCTCTGTGTCTAAGAATAAAACTTAACTGGGCACTGGAAAACCATTGAAAATTCCTTAGTGAATTTTCTTTTTAAAGAAATAGATTATTTTCAAAATGGAAAGGTGCAATAAGTCAGTGTTTCCAAGAAATGTTTCAGTTTGTGCTAGGCAAACTACTTTTCCAATACATGTTGGAAAGAGGTGATAACTGCTGCATTATCTATTAGAGGGAATCACAGTGTTTTATAGTCTCTAGCCTACTAAAATTCTCTTAAAACCACAGGAAATGGAGTGAGAAATCTGATAGATTTGACTTGATTATAAAATATATTGTCCAATATGGTGGTACAGTTGAACAAATTAAAATCAAGTCAAAAGATAGCAAAAATAAATTTGTCAAATGTAAAAATATATATTTGCAGTGATCCTCCTGTTTTTAGCCTCCCAGCACTAGGATTACAGGCACACACCACCATGCCCTGCCTCAGTGGCCAGCTCAGCACACTCCAGGGGCAGGGCTGGTGTGGCATGTGGGACTGGGGATTCAACTGAACTCAGTGGGCACTTAGTCCATTGAGGTATCTCACCAGCCCAAATGTAAGTATAGTTCAAGAGACCATATATTTCTAAATTCAAGGAAGAACATCTTTTTCTGTGGTTTTAAAAATAAAACATTAGTTTCAAACTATTTATAGTTCCCTCTCCAGTTTTAGTTGTGTGACGACGTATAAGATCCTGTTTTAACTATGCTTCAGAGGTCATTCTGATTATCTGTGTTCAAACAGAAATATTCCATATCAAGGAAATAATTCTTATTTTAAACTGAAACTTTTACTGAAAGTTTTTACTGAAAAATATTTTTAAATCCTTGTCTATAGAACTGGTACAGCTGTCTTTGCCATAGAGCATATTCAGAAGATGTCAGATGCTTTCGTAATTTAGACAATTTTAGTCTTTGTGATATCATATACTGGGAAATATTTTGACATATCATAATATGAGTATCTTCCAAATTGCCACCTCCCTGTGATATATGGAACTTTGGAGTGCTTTGCACTCCTCAGGGTTAGTATAAGAAATCATACGTTGACTTTTCATCTTCCTCAATTGTCTGCAGTTCTGCCTGAAAGTCTCTCCCTCTGACCCTATTGTTGACAAAACTGAAAAAGCCCACAACATGTTTTCCTCGGCATTTGTCAAAATTCTTAATTTTTTTTAACACAAAAGAAATTTTGTAACAGAAAAAAAAAGCATTCAGTCTTGCTCCATGGAGAAATCAAGTACATGATTCTGTGTCCATACAGGGTGAAGAGAAAATAATGAGCCAACCAGACTTCAAGCTAACTAAATCCGTGTTGGTGAGAAAGGACATAGCTTGAAAATGTAGTAGTGTCATTGTGTGACAGGATGACATCTACTTAAATGTGAAGCACAGATATATCTGTATGAGTACCGTTTTGAGGAAAATGTGCAGATTGGAAGTGCATGTACTAAGGCCATAATACTGGGACCTGGGAGGAGCCTGGTAGAAACAAATGTGGGTAACCTTTTATACTGCATAGTAGTCTCAACTAAGAAGAAGTCTACAAAATGCATGTGTGCATTTTGTGTGTATGTGAATGCATACATTTAGATATACTATGTGTGTGTGTGCTCATGACAATTACATGCTGTGTTTCAGATAGATTGACAGAATTTATGCTCCAAGGCTAAATATGCTAGTTTGAATTCCCCCTGACATAGATGTGTGTATCTGGGCAAGTAACTTCACACTTCTGAGCTTCTAGCTCCTCATTTTAAATTGTGATGGTTTCAGTACTAATTCCATAGACAGAAGTATTAAATCAATTCACATATTTAAGTGTCTAGGACAACGGCTAGGGTATAACAATCCCTGTACATGAGCTGGAGAGATGGCTCATCTTATGCACTTCCCTGGCAAGCTCAAGGGTCTGAGTTCAATCCGCGGTTCCGTCAAAAAAAAAAAAAAAAAAGTCCCTGTACATTACTATCATCATCATCATTTTATAAACGGAAGAGTAATTCTTGCAAAAGATATGCCAGATATTAATAATGGCTATTTCTGATTTGCAAAATGTGACTTCCGTTACTGCTCACCAGAACTGACTGCCCCCCTCTAGGAGAGGGTTGGAGCTCTGTCGCCTTAGCATCCGTCTTCCACTTGCAGGTTGTCTGACTCATTGAAAGGCGGTGGAAAGTGCTATGCACTGTATCTTCTGAGCAGACTCCCAGGAGCCTGGCAAGTCGTTGCACTGCCCCATTCCCCACTGACTGCACTGAGTGGACCCATGCAGAGTGGTTATGCAGCCTGAAGTAGAGCGATGTGCAAACCCCCTTGGGATGCACACGTAGCAGGAGTGGGAATTGAGTGTTGTGTTTTAAGGCACCACCAGATTTGTCTCATTTCCGGTTGCCTAGCTTATTTTATTGGCTAAACATATAAGGCTGGCATGTTGCCCTTTAACCTGTGTAACTTGGACATTTTTCCTCCAGTGCAGCTGGTTAACTATCAGGCCACGTCAGAGAGTAAGACCGGGTTCTGGTGGAGGCGCTGCGTGTGCAGAGGTCTACTGTAGCGGTAGGCTATGTCCACAAACACCTGCCCAAGGAAAAGGGAGGTGTCCGGGAACTTTTCACAGCTCGAGGACAGAAGGAGGTTCTTATTTATTTATTTTTTTTTTCTTCTTTATTCTTGCGTCTGAACTTAAGGGGTGCAATTACTAGTCGGGAAGAATGAAAAATTGTAAGAACAAATCCATGCATTGTTTCCCCCTCTGTAAGCCTGGAGGATGAATATCAAACGGGTGGGACATAAGAGCTGGGCATGGTGATGTGAATTGCTAGACTTTTTAAAAATACATATGTAAAGTGGAGAACTGTAAGCAAACACCCAGGTGGCTGTTCATAAATATGCACACGTGTGTGATTCACCAGCCAGATCTGCTGAGCAAGCAACTGCTACCTGAGCTCCGCGCCCTCTCCACAGCGCGCATTTCTTGAATTTTACATAACCGGAAGCGCGCATAGCAGCGTCTTCCGAGTTCAGCTTATTTTCCCCAACACAACGCCTCCTCCCTCTTTGTGTAGAAGCGCATTCTTCCCTGTTGCCCTCAGCACCGTTCCGTCGGTGCAAGTGCGTGCATCCATGGCCTTCAAGCAGATTCCCAGGATTTTGCATTCCACACCCAGATGAAGGAGCATGTTGGGCCTTTCCATGCAGCGTCTCGCGGATCCACTGCACCGCACTGCACTTGCAGCCGTCTGGCCGTCTGGGTGGGGAGTGAACCTCAGCCACGCAGCAAGGACACACGGCTACTGCGTCTTTTCTTGGTTGAAGCACCAGGCCACTGGAGCCCCACATGTACCTTTCCTCTTTGAACCTGACTCACGCCCAGATCTCGTCGTGGGTGGAGCTCGTCCTCAGTGGAAGCTGGCTGCCATTAGATATTCTGTCCTCAAACACAGCCCAGTGGACCCTCAGGCAGATGATTCCACAAATGTTCTCCTGAGTGGACATCGAAATGTGACTGCATTCTTCTGCGTGTGGGCATTCCAGGGCTCTGCTTCTTTGCTTATTAAGCTTTATGTTCAATAGTCTTAAAGATGCTGTTTTTTTTTGTGGTTTCTAATTATAACCTACCAATAAGTAATGCTATTGAAGTGTGTGTGTGTGTGTGTGTACGCTCGCGTGCACGCGTCCGTGTGTGTGTGTGATACCTATTCTGTTTTATGACATTTTTGGGTTTTGGTGGGTTTTTTATACAAATCCGGAAAAATCTTTGGCTTGGGTGGTCACTTTTTCAATAGTGTTTTGATTAACAGAAATTATATATTTTTATGTACTTCGAGCTTATCAATTGCTGAGAGTCTTATTCGTGTGCTGTCTACCTGTCTCAAAGTCACAAAACTAATCTTCTGTGCCCCTTTCTATAGCTTGTATTGTTTTGCATTTCCCTCTGAGGTACTAGACCTAAGTGATTAGATTTTCACAAATCACAACTTTATTTTTGTGTAGGATATGAGGAGAGTACACAACTTTTTCATTTTAGAAATCCATTTGATCCCACAACTTTCATTGAAAAGGCCGTTCTACACACCGAAATACATAGTGGTTTTGTAAAAAAAAATATGAGAAGCTCTGCTTCTGGGCCTTGCGCTGCTCTGTCACCCCAGGTGCCCCTGTGGTTCTAATGCTGATGTGCTGTGTTATCTTTACTGCTATAGTAAGTTTTGGTATTTGATAACATAAATATTCAACTTCATATTTCTTTGAATTTATCTGCACTATTTTATCCTTAGTATTTTCAAATACTTTTTAAAAATAGCTCAGATAAGGCTTTTTATTACTTGAACATGAGACACTCTGTATCTGAACATGACCAATCTTGTCAAAATAACTTCCACGTGTAGAAAAGGCACAATACAGGACTTTGTGGAGGTTATTGGGTAAGACAGTAGGGTTTTATTTTACTTGTCTTTTTCCAAGTGTAAACAATTATCAAATTACAGCAATATGACAATATCATCACAATAATGTAGTAAATCCCCTAGGAAAATTATGTATCATTAGCTGGTTTTGGGAAAAGAAGGAAAAACAGTACACCTGTGAATTCTGATTAAATGTAAAATGTAGCTGCATATTCAAGAATAAATAACGTTTAATGGAAGAAAGGAAAAACAATAAAAAAGAATTTTATTTCTATCACAATAGGATGTAAGGGACATTAAAAATGCAGGCAATGTAATCAGAAGTTTAAAGAGAAGGTAGAAATGCCTGTGTCACTCAGATTCACGCTAATGTACAGGATGAAGACAAAGGCCTATCTAACTCAGCTTCCTACAGCTTCATCAGACATCTTCATCTGTAACTGTATTTCTAACAGAGTGGCACAGCATTTCTAACAAAGCTACAAGTTGAAAATTGTCATTTGTGCTCAGCATAACAAAAAAATGCAAGGAATATAAGAATTGGTTTCAGAAAAGAAACTGCTAAAACATAATTTTAATTCACTGTTTTTTTTTAATCCACTATGTGCCAGACACTCTCTTAATTATTTGGCATGCAAAGATAAGCAAAACAGTCAGAGCCATTACTTTTACAGACCTTCCATTTCAGTGAGGAAAACAGATGGTTTACAAATTAAGAAATAAAGGTAATATAATGTTAGGTTGTGATAAGGGCACTGTGGAAAAAAATAAAACATGGCTGAGCACAGAATAATGCAACAGTGTGTGTGTGTGTGTGTCTAAGTGTGATTGTAGCAATACGATGGAGAAGGCTCAGAAGTGAAGGAAATGATGCAAATTACAAAAATGCATAGCAGGTGTATCAGCTTTCCATTGTGGGAGCAAAATGCCTATCAGATACAGCCTAGAGGAGAAAAGATGTGTTTGGGCTCATAGGTTTGGAAGATCCAGCCCGTGGATGTTGGACTCCATGGTAGAAACATGATGTTAGGAAGGGTGTGTTCGAGGAAACCTGCTGAGCTTGTAGCATCTGGCAGCAGCCAACAGGAAAAGGCCAAGAGAGGAGGACCCAGGGAATGCAGTGCAGTCCCTATGGTTGTGCCTCTGCAAGCCACCCCAATACGCCCCCAGATGTGTTTCACTAACATCACCAATGCTACTGGAATCCATCCAGCTGACAAGATCAGCCACCACCTGAGCAAAGGACACTGTCTGGGGTCAGGAGGCAGTAAGAGCGTGTGATCAGTAAGTATCCATGAAGGTAACGCAGAAGTGATAGCAGTGCCTGAGGCAAAGCCAGCGGGAAATAGCACCAAAAGATACTCAGGGACCAGCCTACCTAAGGCCCTGTGAGTCTTCAGCTTATCCTTTCTAGAATTTGAACAAGCTTTAGTTAACAATGGGTATGCACCCAAGATGTGAAATCATACAGAAGTGAATTCTAACTGACCTTCACCCCACTAGTAAAATGAGCAGCTGCATAAGGAATTTTATGAAAAGCAAAGAACAATGTGAACATTCAGAACAATGTGTGGCATTTAGTAAGTGCTCAATAAACTAGGACAATGGTGATGATTTTGTTACATAACTTTCCACTTCCCCATGTGTCTTGAGCCCTTAAATCTGTTTAATTTAATGATATCAATTAAGGATTTTAATCTGGTAATAGAGTAAGGAAAGGAAAGGCACATTAGTTTAAGTATATATTGTATATAGCAGGCAACACAGCTAAATTAGAACATGATAATTACATTTTTAAAAATCTATTTGCTTGGTACAGGGTCTCACCATGCAGCTCAGACTCATAATGATCCTCCTGTCTCAGCCTCCCCCATGCTGGAACTACTGGTGTGTACCACCATGCCCAGTTTTGGTGGCAAGCATGGCATGCAGTACTAGGGATCAAACTGGGTCCTTGTGCTTGCCAGGCAGGTGCTTCGATCTCTGAGTTATCTTGCCACTCCTGATGATTACAAATTTTAATCACAGAGACAAAGATTTTGTGAGAAAAGCATAATTTCATATCAACACAGGGAATCTTTAGATAATTCTTTAATTAATTAAGAAGTGAGAACCACTTTGAAAAATTTTTTTCAGTGGGAATTTTTACCTGAAAAGCACTAAAAGAGAATTTGACAAATTTAACAACAGTTAATTTTTCCTCACAGTTATTACTGAATTCTTTAAAGAAGATAAAATGTAATTTTTTCTAGGAATGAGAAAGGAAGACGATGCTCTTGGCTGTAGTAGACATAATTATTTTCCATGCATTTTCACAGAAGAGCTCTTGCTGTGGATTGAAGTTGAAATGAAATAAAATAATTATGTTCAGCATTAAATACCCACAGGCACCTTTTAAAATGCATAGGAATGTTTGCCTGCCAGATACATAACAGTGTGCAAGGATGTTTTAAAAGAATTCCAAAATGACTGAAAAGTAGAAATGAAATTGTTTACAAAATATCAGGTGCAACATTGAAAAGAGAATGTTTTACTAAAAATCATAAACTAGAAAGAGCAATGTCAAGTCAAGTGCTAAAGCAAAGGGGTCCTGGGAGATAGGTGAGTACAATAAGCACTTACCTGGCAAGTACAGGGTCCTGAGTTCAATCCTCAGTACCAGCTAAAAAAAGAAAAGAAAGCTGAAGTAAGAGAAGCAATGGACCTACATCACCTACACAGCACATCCTCTCTTCTGTCTTTCTGCAGCACAGGTAAAGTTCTTGCAGCCCCAGGAAGAAAGGGGAAACCACAGAGCCTAGGCCAGTGGATGTGTGGCAATCAGTTCTACTAGAACCAGGAAGCAGAAGATGGGCATTGCATACTGCGCTTCTGGAGCTCTCTCTGAGATCAGCTGTAAAGACTGGTTACACTCCAGGGGATTTGGTCATGAGGTCTACATGGATATTTCTTCATCCTTGTCATCAGGCTAAGTATCTGACTAGACCCAGGGGACCCCAGGAGATGCACTGCTGCCTCTGGTTTGCTGAGTTGTGTCCAATTTATTTCTACCAAGACAGCCACTCCCTTGAAGAGCCCTGACAAAGGAAGATGTTACATTCAGTTGAGTCAATCAAGTGAGATTCAGAGATCAATATAATAAAACACAGGGGAAAAGTGCAACAGTGTGTTACTTTCACATACTAAAGCTATGAGAGTGGCACACCCAAAGGGACATTAAGGGGAAAACCTGCTCAGGGCCCTCTTTCGGGGACTTATCCCTCTCTTGGAAAGGAACTTTCTTTCCCCCAGTCAAATATATTCTGATCATAACCTCCATTTGTTCCTTAAATTCATTGTTCAGTTTTAGAGAACATGAATTTATCTCAGGTATCTTTCAGGTTGGGAGTTTCATTTTTTCCCCCATATCATTTGGAGGTTCCCACAGACATCATGGGATGGAGTTATGAGTTTGTTTTTCTTCCATAGATTCTGGATTGGAACTTGCTTAAACAACACATTTTTATGCTTCAAATATTGATATGTCTTTGCCCATTGCTCATAATTGTTCATGTTTTGCATCGCACAGTTTTGTCACATAGTTCCATTAAAATTGCTTACACTTTTCCTCATATGGTTTATTAAAATGTTGGTCAAAATGTTGGTAAATCTAAGTTAAAACATGGAAATGTTATAAGGTTATGATATTGCTTTAATGGGACATTTTATGACTGTTGTGTACTTGTATGTGTTACATTTTAACTAGTTACTAAATGTACTGATATTCCTTGCTTAACTTTAGACAATAGTGGCAGAGAGAGTGATGTTAGTAAGCCTCCTAGTGGATTTTATATAAACTTATGTACAATGGGACTTTTAAATCTAGCTCAAACTTAGAAAATCTACATGCCTATATATGAAACATAGGATTCCTTTTGCCAACTAAATGATATTGCCCTTAAATATGTGTCCTCTCTATCTAATTTTATGTCAGAAAATCCACTACAGAGTAAGTTTTCCTCACATTCCTTGGGCAGGGCTGCCTGCCTTAAAACCAAAAAGTTATACCTTGCTCAGTGGGCCCCCAGTATCTGACATAAGCTGAAGAAGTCAGAAGGGTTTGCAGGAATAAACTTGTTTGAGTTGAGTTGTTTCATAGTAGAAAGGACACAGAATGAAATTATAGATGGAAAATGAGAATAGTGATACTAGCAGCCTATAGGAATGAAGGGCAGTTTGGAAACAGGAAAAGTTATGCTTCCCTGGATCCAAACAGAGAAAAGGGACATTTCAAGCAAAAAAATGTCCAAAGATGCTAGAGAGGGAAAAAAAATAAAGTATTCGTGATGGAGTCAGAGGAAGTTTCAGTTGATATGGTCATAGGTCTTCACCTCTCAGCCTGAGGGAGCCCATGTTAACTGCCAATATAAGGAGAAATCTTTTCAACTTTTAAGAGGTGCTCATGTACAAGTCAGTAGTAATCCAGCCAGTGGCCCCACTTGCAAACTGGAAAGTACTCAGTGTTTTCCATAGATCCTATCACGTTACCCCAGTAATAAGAGTTGGCCAGTTTATTTGAAAATACCCAATGATTATGCAAGATAAGAAACGGATCTCTGCTAATGGCCCTACAAAAAGTTCTGACCAGTCTTTTTATAGTTATAAACTATAAAAAGTTAGTAAACTCCAGATCCTTCTAGTAATGTCTAAATAGCTGTTCAAAATATTAGATATCAGATTAATGGTATGTAAAATGCTGAGGTCCCCTGGGCCCTATCCTTATCATTTTTATGATAAATCATTACTGTTTACTGGGTGAAAATCATTTCTGACTGTATTCATAGTTACCCTACTAGTGTTATTATTTGACCCAGGCACATTTAATTGTTTATTTGACTTTGTCTCCTCGAGACTCAAAGCTATACACCTACCCAAGATGAAAATGTCTGGTGTCCACCGAGGGCCTTTAGGTAGAACCTTTGGAAAATATCTCTGACTGCCAGTCCACAACTATAACTCTTTTCAGTGTGAAGAAGCTAGAGCGTTATCACCCATGGTTATCTTATAGCAGTTCAGGTTACTTGTTCAGAGGGGGGATTGCTGTAGGCAGATGAATTAGACAAAATTATTATAGGCAGTCAGGCAGGAGACAATATCCCTCAAGAAAACAATATGGAAGACCAGGTGTCTTTGCAACTTGGAAGAGACAGTCACTCCAGTATGGGCCAGATCTTAAGATAAAAGAGGAAACATACAGCTACATACTTCCCTAGGGATGGGCATCATTGACTGATTGATATTCTAAATAGGTATCAATCATCTTGAAAAGCCCAAATGGTCACTAACCCAGCTCCCAACAGGAAGAGACCCTATCCCACATTCATGCCATTTGCTATGTGACTCACTTCCCCATCTGGTACTGAATTTAATCAATTTTCCCTGAGTAATGGTGCTTGTAATCTCATTGGTTGATCATAGTTTTGTCCCACCTCATGCCCACCTAAGGGAGTTCCCACGCTGTCCACCACCCTAGCCCTGCCTCATCACATGGTTTTACTCTATAAACCACCAGCTTATAGCCCCCCTCCTGTCCATCTCTCAGACAGGAGCTTTCTTTCCCCCCTATAAATACATTCTGCTCATAAAAAAGGGACATTAAGAGAGAACAAGTACCCAGTAGCCTGAAGCCTGTATGAGGACCTGGCTACCCAGGTAGGATTAGAGAAGCTCTCTGCATGTCCTATTGGATCCTACTGGGCTGGAGAGGTGCGGTAGTCACATCATGCAGGTGGATGCTGGCTGCAGTGGGAGGATTCAAGTAGGCTGTGTGTAGCTGACCCATGAAAAGGTGGCCAACAAGGGGGAGGTTGAATGAAGCAGGAACTTAGGCCACCCAGACTGAGGAACTGAGAAGAACCAGAAAACTGGAAACTGACAAGCCTGAGTCAACCTTATATTCAGAATGAGTATAGAGGCCATAGAAATGCACAGGAATGCATCAGAGTGGGACTTCATGCTTTTGAATTCTCAAAACCAAACTATAAATGCCCAAATAGGAAATTTCTAAATTTGTGCAGCTAGTCATAAGTTTCAGCCTGCTTGTGCAACATGATCCACCTTCACCTTCGAGTCTGACATCAGCATTTCAGCTCACTTGTGGGTTCTCCTGGGAAAACATGGTCCTAGGAAAAAATGGACGCAGAACATCCATCCCTGCCCTTTAGAGTCCAGCAGCAGTAGCCCAGCTAGAGGAGCTATTTCTTGCGGGGATTGGAATGCCTTACTGCCCCTAGCTCCCAAGCTGCCTGGGTTGTCGTCTGGTTGTTAAAAATAGACCCTGACTTGCTTAGCACAAAGTAAATTTGTGACTGGCTAACTAAAAGTAAACCCGTAATGGAATACGGCTAAAGACGGATACATGCTGTGTGGTGGTCAGTGCTTAGATTTACTGTAGTTCAGATCCTTCATTATTAAGCCTTTCCTTGTTATAGCATATTCTCTGAGCACATTTCACTCTAGGTAGTAATTGATCAACACTACGAAAAAGCTAGGAAGGGCCAGTCAGATAGCTCAGCAGACGGAACACTGGCTTAGGCAGAGCGCAGTGGCCAGATTCCTGGTGAGGGCCCCTGCCTCCAGGGCCTGCTGAGATGGCAATTGAGACTGGGCGTGGTGGCTCACGCCTGTAATCCCAGCACTATGAGTCTGATCTGTGTGGTGAGACCCTATAGATGCTGTAGACCCTGTCCTAAATACATAAAAAAAGGCTAAGAACGTAATAAATGACATCATAATACCCAATAAGTAAAAAATAACAAAACAATATGAAATGGGTATATGAGTCAAATTGCCTATGATACACACATATAATAAAAAGAGGAAAAAGAAGCATATTAGAATTATATTAATGGCAGATCGTGATAGAATGGTGAAAAATACAAGACAGTAGTTTAATTATTATCATATGATTCAAGTAACTTCTGCAATAACATCCTCTTGCTTGGAAGCAATACAAAGGAACACAGGCAGAAAAAGGACACATACGCTTTGTTTCATGTTTAGCACTCAGCCCTGTTCGGTCCTCTCTGAGGGTGAGAAGCCGGCCTCCAACGGCGGCTGTGCGCAGGAAGCCACCAGGAGTGCAGCCGGCCAGGCTTGGGAAATAGAGGGTCCACTTCCCCAGCGGGGCCCAGTCACGTTCCCCAAACGCGCCCCAGTCTTTTCCAAGGTTGTCTTGTCACTTTAGAGTGAAATCTGTCTTCCGAATAGAATCACTCTATAAAAAGCCCAATCTTGCTCAAGTTAAAATTTAAAAGTCATCTTTGCTGACAGTTGTAAAGTGGCGAACAGCGAAGACTCGGCTTTTGCCGAGATCAGCAATTTCCACTGCGGGGAGACGCGGAGACGACCCTGGAGGGAAGCCAGAGCCAGCGGTGGCCGCCAGAGGGCGGCCGCGCCCAGCGAGCGAGCGCGCCCGGGGCTGCCGCGGGAAGCCGGCTAAGCCCCATCGGTCCGCAGCGTCTAAGATGCACTTTAGGGGTGCTGCAGTTCCGCGTGTCCAAAACACGCCGTGTCAGTATTATTGCAGAGGCTTAGAGAACCCCAAACACGGACGCTTGCTGCCCTCACCCCTCGCACCCTCTCACCCATGGTCCGCTAACTCTTCCCAAGGTCACAAACCTGGCCTAGCCAGAGCACCCAGAAAACCCGCAGCTCCTCCCCAGCCTCGCGGGGGCCCAAGGCACAGGAGCAGGAAGGCTGATGCTCATCTGCACCTTAAATGCTGGCGCCTGCTGGTGCCCGCTACGAATTAAGACAGCTACGTTCTAAGGTTCACTTGCAGGAATGAGAAAGTGGGCGTGTGGGGCCCCACTGTGGGGCCAAGGAGATAAGGCTGGAATTTGCTAAGGTACAGTCTGTTCTCACAGAGGACATCTGCTTCTCACAGTTCTTTATCTACATGAGACTTGTTGGTGACTCTTTAGTTTTTGTTACCGTTTTTGTTTTTATACTGAGAATCGAACTCAGGGCCTTGCTCTTGCCAGGCAGGTGCTTGTATTGCTGAGCTGTGTTCCTGGCCTCTCAGTTACAATTCTCAGTACTTTTGACTCAGTACAATCCGCATCTGTGTGATTCTGAGAAACATCAATTAATTTCTCGGAACCTCAGTATCCTTACATATGTATAGTCTGTCCTTTCAACGCCTCAGCTCAAGAGAAACCTAAATCTCACACACAGAGTGCTTGGGTAGTGAGTATTCTCCCCTGGAATCTCTGCCATTCTGGGAAGAGGGCCAGAACGCTGGTCCTCTGTGATGTTTTCAACATTATTGTGGAGGCAACATATAAAATAATTTTGCCCTTGACAAAGCACTGGCATTAATAAAGAAGAAAAAGAGAAGACCAAGCCATAGTAAAAGTAGTAGACGGTGCTTAGGATGTGGCACAGTGGCAGAGCCTGTCCCACATGTTCAAGGCCTTGGGTTCAATCTGCAGCATCAGAAGGTGGGGTGGGGGTAATTTTTCGGGCTGCACCTACGGACCTGCTTTTATGAGGCCTTGATTATATTTCTGCTGCCCGATCCTCTGCATTAATCTGTGGGAGTTTCTGGGGAATATCATGAAAGGGTCTCATGCTGGCAATACTGCTGTTGCTGTTTCGCACTGTTCTTGGGGTTTCCCTGCCCAGTCCTCCACTGCAGTTGCTATTGATCTCAGAATTGCCACTCCCATGCACCTGCCTCCCACTGCATAGGATTCTGCCTCTGGGAAAGATTAAGTCCCATCACAAGACATTGCTAGTTTTCCAAACTTTTAATGCTGGAGTAGCCTGTTTTACCTGAAATAATTATGTGTGGAAGTCCAGTAAGTTTCAGGCACACATGCATTGAAGTACAACATTTTGTGTAGCAAACTCTTCCGTGCTCCCCCACATCCCCACAGCCTTCTCCCCCAACCATGTGGGTGCTTCAGCTTCTCCAAGCTCCTTCCACATGGCTTGCCCCTTGAGCCAGGCCACACCTTGTAGACAGAGTCTGAAGTCCCCAGTATCATGGATCTGTCTGCCTGAATCTTAAAGCATGGCTGTCTTGACCCCAAGTGAGGCCAACTCTGATAAAATTTAAGATCTGGAACAGCTCTGGAGATTTGGGTAAGTGCAAAAATTTGTCTAAAATTGTGCCTTCTGTGTTCTCCATACCCTCTGCTTTAATTGTTTTTCCTGGCTGTTGTTCATGAATTCATGCCTCTGGAAGAAATAGCTAAGATAAAGTACCAAGAGGTTGGGGACATGCTGAGAACATAGTGTAAGAATACTGCTCTAGGTTAAGTCACTAGTCAATAGACAATAAAACTCTGTCACAGGTAGGTGGTGTGCAGAGCCAGTGGCACTGTTTCCTTATAATTGGTTAAAACTTTCACTCCTGGTGAAGCAGGATGAAGGTGGTTAAATCACACAACCCAAAGTGACGTTGAGGTCAACTTGCTGAACTGCTGAAAAGACCCTTATTATGGTCTTCACAAATGAGCAAGCTAAGATGAAGTTCTAGCATCCACTGTACTTTTTATCCTTAACCATGGGGAATTTGGGACATGGAGACACACAAAAGAAAGATGTGATGAAGAATCGAGAAATATCCTGCTACCAAGAGCAATGGATTGCTTTTCACAGCTCTCTGAACCAACCATACTGAGACAATGAGGTTTTGGACTTCCTTCCTCTAGAACGGTGAGACTGATTTCTAGTGTTTGAAGTTGCCAGTATGTGTTCTGTGCTACAGAGGCACTGAATCAGATTCTGGTAGAGGTTGTTGTCTGTGCAGCTTCCCTGGGCCTTGGAGAGGTACAGAGTAATGGGAATTACAAATGCTGGACTTTGCTCCTGGTGAATTGAAGACAGAAAAGGACAGATGTCAGATATGCTGAGAAGTTGGGAGACCCTTCAATGGCTTTTGGGTGGATCTGGGTCTACTCTGAGAGCAGCAGAGCTACGGAGAGGCCGGGCTTGTGTCCTCAGTCTCTCTCCTCTGAAACAGCCTTCTTGGGCAGGGAGGGATGGAGCTGGAGACCTGCAATCCAAATGCCTGAGGAGATGCCTAGAGAAACTGGAAACCAGGGAAACCCTGAGCCCAGGGCCTGCAGAAGAGCTCACATCCTCCCTCTGGAGGGCAGAGGTCCTTTGCTTAAAAAGGGTCACAGCCAAGAGTACAAATGAGAGTGTAGAACACAAATGGGAACATGTGGCTTGCTTCTTCCTCTAGCACCTAACTCTAAGATGTTTAGAAGCCCTTATAGTTCTTCCCTGGCTTTCATTCTGCGAGATTTGTGCACACTGGCAAGCTACCTCATGAATTTGCGCCTCTGTCTTCCTATCTGACAAAAAATGGTTAACAATGTTTACCATAAGGCATGCAGTTGAAAAACTACTTCACCAAGAGGGTGCTTGGTTATTGTAGTCTCCTAGATCCTTTCTACCTCCCCAAGTCCCCAGTTCTAATGAAGGCTAAGACTTTACTACCTAGTAAGCGCCCCGCTGAAAGGTAGCCAGGCAGGGGGTGTTTAGCAGAGCTTTAGTTCCTTTTATCTTCTTTTTATCCATTGAGAGGGAGACAAGTCAACAGCTGTTGAAACAAACAAGCTCACTTAGTGAGCTGAATAATATCAAACTATTGCTGAAATGAAAAGAGCAGCTGGCTCCCCACCGAGGCGCATTGTCACACCCACCCTCACATTTGGGACCATTAGGAATTTACATGGGGTGAACAGCCCTGGAAAACTATATTTACTTTTCCATAAATCATCAGAAAAATGCTAGCATCCTCTCAGTGAGCTACAAGGAGAAAAAAAAGCAGACACGCACAGCAGCAGCAGATGTGTATTTTTCATGTGAATGTGAGAGAAACTGCTGGAAATAAATTTAAGCTTTCCTGAGACAAAGAAGTGGCGGGCACTGAAAGGAAGATAGACGCTTAGAGGAAGATGGGGAAGTGGAGCAGAGAAAAATATGATCTGCCTAAGAGCATCAATTAGCTAGACCTAATAACCTCTGGGCCTACTAAGAGTCCTACTTCCAAGCACAAACATTTCAAACCCAAGACTATCTAGTGAACACCTGCAAATGTTATTAGCTTTGTGACTGATTCTAAAAATACCATGCAGGATATTTTAAGATATGAATACGAAGAGAAATCTATGACTTGATTGTCTTTTGAAAATTAACTCAAATGACATAACAGGGTGATTCCTCTTAATATATTTCCTTGACATTTCAGTAGAGAAAATATTCAAAGGTATATACAGTTTTAAATCCTGCTTTTCTTATCTCGTGGTATCTTATTTTTGTTTATTTTGCACTACTAATGATTGAACTCAGAGTCTATGCACTGAGCTTTGTCCTCACTCATCTGTGTATTTGTTTATTTATTTACTTATTTAGTTATGAGATAAAGTCTTTTGAGACAGGGTTGGCTCAGTCACTCAGGCTAGGTCTGTCCTTGTGCTCCTCCTGCCGTGGGTGTCCTGAGTACTGTGATTACAGGTGAATGCCACCACATCTGGCTCTGTGTATTGTTTTTAATGACCGTGTGATAGTCTCTGGCATGCCTGTTGATAATTGTTAATAATTTCCTTAAAAATGAAATTTAGTTTTGTTTTTAAGTGTTTTATAAATCTCAAGTAATAGTTTGTGATGTGTGAAGTCAGAAGCATAGCTCTGCTACATCTCACTCTAGACAGAGCAAGGGGCCGTGAGCCATATTTAAAGAACTTAAATGAGGCCAGTTTCTTTATTTGAGGCCTAGTTATCTTCTCCCTAGCAATGCAACCCAAATTTCCATGCACAAAAACACCAGTCTCACAAAATAAATGTCTGTTGAGCATAGCATTAAGTTGAGACTAGAATAGTTCTATTTACACTCTTAGCTGGGAGACAAGCAAGAAATCTACCAGTCCCTAAGCTAAATCACATAGTAAAAAAGAGTAATACTTTCCACCCTGCCCTCATCCTGTTTTATACCCTAGTTTTTGTTTGTATTTGACCTCAGAAATGCAAGTTCTATCTGTAGGTCTGATACAAGAGAAGTAATCGTATAACCACAGAAAGCACAGTTAGCATGTAGCTTCCTGCTGAGGTTTCTGTCTAGCTGAACCCCTAAAGGTTCCTGCAGTCATCGATGAATTTTCAAGCATGATCTTACAGGGAAGAAGTATTTGGGAGGTAAAACTGGGACAGAGGAGCTGGGCCTCTGGGCACGTGGCCTGGAAGTCTCTCTCCTCACCTCCCTCAGTCCCGCCGCTTCCCACCACCAGGTCACGAGCTGCTTCTCTTCTGCCTTGCCATCCCACCTTAGAGCCAGCTGATTGTGGCCTGAAGCCTCTACAAACTGTGAGCTAATGTAAACCTTTCATCCTTCATGTCATGGGTATGGGGTGTTTGGTCTCAGGGCTGAGAAAGTGACCAAGTAGCTATCTTACCACCTATCACACAAACTTGATGTAAAGCTCTCCAGTTCACCTCGTGATTCCACCTTGGTGCTTAGAAGATATATGTAACTTTCACCCTGACCTAAGACATTGATTTATCAGCAAGTTCAAAGGAAGCTTTTAAGTATTAAGTTTTATGTGGGTAGGTATAATTATATGAAAAAAAACACTCAGCACGCCTGGGCCATGCCTCTTAAGCAAATTTTTCATACTTTGTACTTGGGCACAACTGCACATTGCTGCTTTTTTTTTTTCCTTTTCTTATATAATAATAGCTCAGCTATGCAGTTGAGGGCCAGAATTGTGTGAGCAACCAACTATACACCTATAGGTTTGGAAAGAATATCTGTGATTTGAGCTTGGATAAGACAGATGAGGGGATGGTGCGTTGAGTGTGCACCCAGGTTAGGCAACTTGCTGTGCAGTGTGAGCTGAGGGATGGCTCTTTCTGCCATTGCAGGGGGCATGGCACCTTGAGCACAGCTTGCAGCAACTGGGATCAGGTGTGCCAAGGTGTTGCTGGAACTGAGGAGGAATGGGGGAAAGTGAGTCTTTGGCTTTGTCTAGGCTTCAGCAGAGAGCACAGGTGCACAGATTGCCCTCATGTCAGCAGGCAAGGCAGCAAGGGACCAGGGACCATTGCAGAACCTACAGATGAGTACAAGAAAATGGCCTGCAGCCAAGAGGTTGGCTTTCTAAAAGGAAGGGTCTGAGAGAATGGCAACATGGGTCTCCTACAAGATGCTAATTTCTTAATCCCTAAAAAATGAAAAATATGAATGAGTAAGTGGTAGATTTTATGCATGCACAGCAAATAGAAGAATCCAAGGAGCCAAGAGCTCTCCTCAGTTCCATGGCAGAGGCTGCTACAACCAACCACAGGGCCCCTGCACTTTTCACTGCCTTCAGTTCCTCCAGCCATCAAAGTGAGCCTTGGTGACTGGACACAAATAGAATGAGTGGTGAAAGAGAAGGAGCAGAACAAACACAGGAAAATGAAACTACTAGGGAAAATGAAAAAACCTAGAACAAAAAATAAATTACATAAAGATATCCAAATGCAACCCCATCAGAGAGAGAGAGAGAGAGAGAGAGAGAGAGAGAGAGAGGAAAATATGGATTTTGCTGGACATGCATCTGATAATCTAGAGCAAAATGAATAAATTTCTAATAAAGTATTTATTGCCAAATAAGAAATGGGTAATTTGTATAGACCAGGGCAAAAAAAAAAAAAGATATAAACAATGATTAGGACATATTATTGACAAAAGATTCAGAAAATGATAATACTTAAGAATAGGTTTACCTTGAATAGTTCAAGATCTATATGATTTTCAATCCTCGATGTACATTAAAATTATATTTTGGGAGAATTGAAAAATCCTAACATCCAGCTGTACCTGAAACAAAATGAGTCAAAATTACTGGGTTTGAACTTAGAATCAACAATTTTTAGATCTTGCAAATAATTTCAATGTATAATTGAACTCAGGAGCACTGGTCTGTGGGAAGAAAATAATAAAATTATTTTGAAGAATTAATAAAATACATGAAAAAGAATTCGAAAGGAACATGTAATCTTTGATAAAAAAGCTTAATCACATGCTATTGTTCCCTCTTCTGAGTTAATGTGTAAGTTTAACATGACTCCAATAAGAAACTTAACTAATTATTTCTAAATGGAGATTATTCTTGTACCAAAAATAATTAGCATTACAAAAAAGTACCTAAGAAAAAGACAAAGATGATTTTAAGATACTATGAAAATGAATAGTTTAATACTGTAGCAGATAGTACAGATAGATCGCTGGAGCAAAATAAATAATCAATCTATACGAGGAGTAGTAAATGACCTGAAGGTATTTCAAAAGCAAGGAAAAATGATGAATGATACAATGTAATGTGATACTGATACAACTGGATATACATCAGGAAGGAAACAAAACTAGGCCTGTCTTTTAATACTTAATATACTAAACCTGAAATTGTTTACTATGTAAGTACACAGGGAAATAACAATAGCATGTCGGTGTGCATACCTAGGCTTTCTAGGAAATTTGCTAATAAACTTCTAGGGAAGAAAAATAAGGATGGGTGGGACCTTGATCTCAGCTAGGACAGTTCCATAACTTCCTGTCTCTAGTTCTCCTGCCAATTGTCTCAACTCTCCCTCTTCTCTTTCTAAAACACATCAGACTCTACCTCCAGCAGCACCCTACTCTGTTGACTTCAGAATTTCTCACCACTTTATCTGCTCCTCTACCATGGGCTTTGGGTACACAAGGGGGTCACTGAGATCACCTTTCACTATTCCCTGTGGCATTTTTTCTCATGGACTCACTCGCCATGCCCAGCAGCACCACAGCATGGTGACCAAGATCAATCCAACTCTATCTTCAAGTTCTGGTTTCTTGGTGTCTAGAATAAACACTGGTTACTTTGTCTTTTACTTTATTTCATACAAATACTCTCTGTTTTTTCAAATGAAAGAAAATTATTAAAAAAAAGAAAGAAAATTGTTTGATGTCTTAAGCTGTTTAACTAGTCTAGAAATCAATTCTGTTAATTTAGAAAATCTCTATGTTAAATTGGCTGCACTTTATTGGTTAACTCAGCAGAATAGCCAGTGGGAAGTTATACTGGCCTGGATTACCCAGCACAGACATATTGGCTGCTCATGGGTGCTTTCTACCCAGTTCCATCTCATATTTAAACACTTATCAGCATCTTACAGTGATGTAAATGTACAGTCTTAAAGATTTTTTTCCATTATCAAATATACCATAGTGCGTATATTTAAATAAGCAATCTCTGAAGTATCTCATCATGTTACTATTGCCATTTCTAATAATAGTTTAGTTATTTGTCTCAGAATTTTCCTTAGCTCTTCTTTGAATCTCTTCAATAGTGTTTTGAGACAGTTTGGGCAGTTTGGAGACACCCAAAAATCAAAGTTGGAGGCTATAAAGTTGGAAAAATAGATACAGTTGTCTCCTACTGTCTGCAGATATTGATTCCAAGATCACTGACAGAGATCAAAAATATTAGGATGCCCAAATCTCTATGTAAAATGTCATAGTATTTTCATATGATTCATATGTTGTACTTCCTACCATACCATTCAAATCAGATCTAGATTACTTATAATATCAAACACTATTCAAATGCTATGTAAATAACTGTTAAACTATCTTGCTTAAAGAATAATGACAATAAGAATGCCTATGCATGTTCAGTACAGATTCCTTAGTGCCTTTTTTCATCACCAGGGCAAAATGCCCAATACCCACTTTTTAAAGAAGAGTGGTTCATTTTAGCTCACAGGGTGTAGAGGTTTCAATCTGGTCAGGTGGCTGCAAGGCAGGGTGGCAAGGCAGAGAGGTGTGGAGGAGCAATCAGAGCAAAAGCTGCTGGAGACGAGGCATTCATGAAGCAGAGCCACAGGAAGGCAGGGTGCGGGAGGGAGCTACACCCTTCTGGCTGCACCCAGTGACCTGGCTCTTCAGTCTGGACTGTGATGCTAAAATCTCATTAGTTATAAACTCATCAGTGCACTGATCAAGCCATGATTATCACACCTACATCATGTAATCCCCTCCTCAAAGATCCTTGAGTACATGCATGGAGTACATGTGAGGGACATCTAGATAGAAACCATAATAATAAGCTTCTCTGTTTTGTTGAGACAGGGTTTGCTATGTATTTCAGGCTGGCCTTGAACTCGTTTTGTAGCCCATGCTGAGCTTGAATTCATAGTGATTCTCCTGCCTCAGCCTTTTGAGTCCTGGGAATACAGGTAGGCATCAGCATGAATATTTTGAATATTTCAGTCTACAGATGGTCAAATCTGCATGAAGTAAACTCACGTAGACAAATAGTCACTGTGGAGTCAGAGATTATGGTTGAAATAGTTCCCTGAATAATGCTATATTTGAGCAGTAACATAGGTACAAAGTCTTCTCAGGTGTATCAAAAATATTTTAGACATAATTCCAAATATTTACTGTTTCTAACAATTTTATTGAAGCACATAACTTACTTGGGATATAACAGCCATTATTTTTGTAATTATACTTCCTATTTTATGGTCATACCTTTCAAATTGTGTACAGCATCATAGAAATCGTCATGTCTCCTTTTAGACTAATGAAAGCTTTGCATTGAGGTCAATCCAGTCTGCTCAATGACTCCCTAAATCTCATGTGCAGTGCCTTCTCCATCACATAGCTGCCAGCCAATGGGCTCTTCTCAGCCCTTGGCAATCCCTGTCTAGGATGCTTTTGGGCCAGGGAGATGGCTCAGTGGAATAAGTGCTTCCCTGGCAAGCACAAGGGCCTAAGTTCCTTTTGAAACTTAGTTTTAACTTTTCTTCTCTGTAAAAAACATTTTTCACTTGCAGAGGCTTCTTGCCTAGGATACTGCAGAATGAAATACAGTGGTTTGTCACTATAAGTTCTAGCCAGCTGAAGCTGATTAACCATTCAGGATTTGTAGTAACTCACCATACTACCAGGCTCTTTCTGGATCTAACCAAAGACATTTTCATGATCAAACATGAGGCTACTCACTTACAGTTGTCAACACCATTAAAAAGATAGTGCTTAAGTTGTATAAGCACCATGACCTTACTTCTTCTGCCATTGAAAACCTTGGTCTGCCCTTACAACTGAAAACCATTGTTTTCTAATAAACTCAGCTTAATATTATGGGCTCACGATGTATACTTCATTTTTATACATTTATGCTTTTCTGCTGGATGGTTAAGACCTAGGTAGATCCAAACTTATATACCAACACATGTACTTTATATTTCCTATGTGGTCATTGAAGTCTTCTCAGGGTTTATTTCTTTGAATAACTCCCTATGGTTGCAGAATGCTGGACTGTGTTGGATTGTGCTGTCGAGTTCAAGAACCTAAGGTAGTTGAATGTCAATGGAGTGCCCACTTTTGACAGGTGTAGACAAAGGAAGGGTTGTAGAAAGAAAAAATCAGGATGTGTGTGTATAGACAGTACAGTTGGGATAGATAACGCTGTGCTTCT
>PVKA01005250.1:0-91958 GCA_004027165.1 Ctenomys sociabilis
CACACAGTTATACTGGCCTTACTGGTACAGAGATTGTACTTTATAAGCCATTCTAATATGTCAGCTCCACCCTACCTCCTGCCCTACCCTTTCTTGTTCCTCTAGTTCTATTATAACTACAGTGGGAATGATTGAAAAATATTTTACAGCTGGCTTTAATAAGTCATGCTATGATCCCAAATCCTTAGCAGCAGCCAAGGGAGTTGCTGTTTTTGTTAGGGCTTGGGTGGCTGCTTAGTAAGAAGCCTAGGGAAGCGTGAGCTGGGGAACTACTTCATAAACAGGCAGCACAAAGGGGCTCTTGGGCAGAGAGACTATGTGTGGGCAGAAACTGGCTGCCTGTATTCAGATCATAAAGGTAGATTTACAGGCTCTGATCCATGAACAGTTGTGGGGTTCGGGGCTCCTTACCTTGGTCTTCCTCTCTCTTCTCCAAAATCATTCCTACTCTAGCTACAATGTAATTAGAGGAACAGGAAGGGGTAGGGCAGGAGGTAGGGAGGGGCCGACATATTACAGTCTCTATACCAGTAAGGTCAGTATAACTGACCTTAGCATTTTATCACTGGGAAAAATAGATTGGACAATCAGTTTAGGATTGGTAGTCAATTCAAAGCCTTATTTTAGTGTGTCGTTTTGAAGGATTCAGTCCACAGTCATCTGACTCCATTGCTTTTGGGCTCATGCCAAGGCATGAGTGATCATGAGTGATCATGGTGAGAGCTTCAGGCAGAAGAGAAAGTATGCTTACCTCATGCTGGCCAGGAAGGAACAAAAGAGGGAGAAAAACCTGGGGTCCCCATATTCCCTTCAAGGGCATGCTCCCTCCGAGGGAATGTCTCTGGGCCCCAATCTCTGCAATTTCTACGACTTCCTAATAGTGCCACGCTGAGCACCAAGACTCTCTGGGGGACAGTGAAGACCCAAAGTAGAGCTCCTGGGAATTTATTAGAAATGCAGAGTCTCAGATCCTCTTCAAAGCAACTGAGTCAAGAGGCCTTGCTGTAGGCCCAGCCATGCCTGTTTTAATGTCTGGTAGGTAATTTTGATACATTAACATCTAAAACACTCACCATTTAAAAAGTCAAACAAGCTCTTATCATGCCTTCCTCTAAAGAAGGAAGGCTGCTGAAGGTCAGGAGAAAGCTGAGGGAAGGCGAGGAACTGTCAGTGTAACAACAGTCAATCACACTTTCCAGTTCCCACATTCAGGGAAATGAAGCAAAGAACTAAGATCAAGCTTCTACCAGTATGAAGTGAAGCTATTATCTGGGATTTGGAGAGCAGAACAGTCCAAATTTAACTCCCCTCCATCCTAGGTCAAAAGCCTGCAGCCAAGGGGTCGTGGGCTCGTTGCAGAAGTCTTCCTGGGAGTGCCTGTTAGTCAAACGGAAGGGCCCTGTCAGGATAGGGAGCAGCGCCTGTGGGAGAGGATCCAGTCCAGCAGGTGGCAGCACCGGACAGCCATTTCCTCAGGAAGGGGAAAGGGCACATGGGAGACTGAGGTGTTCAGGCTCATCATCCCGGCTGAGGAGATGTGTGAAATCTTTCGCTTTTTTTTTTGATGGAACCGGGGATTGCCAGGGAAGCACTGATGTGTGAAATCTTAAGGAGTGGCAGCTCCATATATTGTGAGTACCTGCCTCACAATCTGTAAATGACTGGCACTTACATCTTTGGGTTTTACAGAAATGATCCTCTTCTTTGGAGGAGGGCAGTGAGGTGTATTTGAATTATCCAAATCAATACTGTCACCTCAGCCTTACTCAGGGAACAACTCGGGGAATTCGAAGACCATGGAAGTATTACTGAGGCACTATCTCTTTCAATCCAGCAGATACTTTCAAGGCTTCTTTAGTATTGGACACTATTGTGATATTATGATACCTAAGGGATTATGTAAGCAGCAGGTCATGAGATTAAAATAAATAATCCTCAACAAGAGGAAAAATGCAAGTTCTAAGGTGAAGACTTACATAGAAAAGAACAATAGTAGAAAGAACACAAAACCATCAGCCAAGATATATAAATATGAGCTCCATCTTTGCTATCAGCTGATGTGTATTTTAGTTTTGTTCCTGTAAGTGGGTCAGATGCACTCATCCCTCTCTGTATTTTTTCCCCTTACCTTAAACGGCTATCTGGAGAGCCAAATTATATCAGGCATGAAAGTTAGTGAATTAAAAAGTTGAAAGTGTCACTAGACTGCACAGTGCAGTTCTGTGCAAATAACATGCAAGCTAATATTTTTAACTTCTATTACTGTGAGGGAAGACAACCTCAGTCTGAGAGAGTGGAGAGTTGAGGTGCACTTGGTTCCCCAGGTGTCTTGGAGAATCACATCCTACAGGAGTGTGGCAGGTGAGGCAGGTGCCATGGGCCCAACATAACCCTTTTGCCATTTGCTGAGCTATAGGATTGCTTAATGGGGAACGTACTGTCTTCTTTGCTTTTTCTTTGCACACATTGAGAAAATAAACCACAGACCTCATGAAATCAGAAACTCAGTGAAATAGGTTGCAGAAGAACCAGGAAACACGTTGCAACGGAGCCTGTTGGGTACAACTGCAAGTCGGAGGGCAAGTGGGAGTCAGGACCTTGGAGATGAGCAGATAAATAGGTGGAGGGAGTCTTTGCTTGGCTTTGATCAGTAATGGTGAGGGAAGGAGAGGACAGAGTGCTAGAACGTTTGCATTCCACCAGACCATAGAAAATGGAAATATATGAGACAGTGTTCTTATATATTCTAGCATTTATGAGACGACTAGAAAATGCTCCCATGAGTCTCATTTCTTCATGTGTTACACAGCAATTATTTGCCTGTGTAGGTTGGCATGAGGCTAAGTGAGCAACATGGAGTGGTAATGGCGTGCTGTAAGTGTTCAGTAAGGGGTCACTATCATGATTAGTTGTAAAGTATCTTGGAACTGTTACCAGGCTGTGGAGTGCTGGAGCCTTCTCCTGGAGGTGGTTTCTAGATTCTTTCCATCTCAAACAAATAAAAAAACTGAAGGGAACAAGCAGAATGGTGGCAAAGTTTCCCATTTAATTTGAGACAGAAATATTTAAAGTGATAGAATGAGGCAGACACTGGCTCTGCAGACCAAGTTTGGGCCAAATAAAAATAAAAATAGGAAGATGAAAGCACATCGTGGAGAACATAGGGCAGGCTGACATGGGCGGCACAGGCATCCAGGCTCATTCTCGTTCATTCTGCACACAGTTTCTCGTGAGACCGCCTGGAGCTTTGGGAACTGCTTTGCGCATGCGCCTTGGGATTTTGTAGCGACCAGGTCGTACCCACTTCCTGAGCAAGCTTTGCTAGGCCCTACCTTCCTATGTCAGAACTGGCTTTAAGTCATCAAGTGGGGATGCTGATATCCAGGGGCTCATTTTCTCTTGGAGCGCCAGTCAGAGCATTGGCACTCCTTTAAGGCAGTGTGCCACTCTCACCCCCAGGAGCTGAGTCTGGAAAGCTGTGTTTCCCTAATTGCATTACAAGACCTTGGTGCAAAAATGTTTTTAAAGAAATTATTTCCTGTAATGTAAAATTTTTGAATGTATTCTCAGTTGTTTCCTAAAATAAATTCTATCTATCTATCTATCTATCTATCTATCTATCTATCTATCTATCTATCAATTTCTGGTGGAACTGGGGATTGAACTGAGGCCCTTGCTCTTGCCAGGCAAGCGCTTATTCCACTGAGCCATCTCCCCAGCCCCATTTCTATCCTTATAGAAAAAGAAAAAATGTCTACAATGCTTATAAATCTTATTAAAACAGAACCTTAATGGCACACAGACTGGAAACTCAGCTTGAGGATGACTGAGCGGACAGTGAGGAGAGCTTCACCTCACAGACAGCAGGTTCCTGTTCAGCTGGCTGGATCATTTTGCTGATATTCCTACATTAAGGGAAAAGGTATGATTTGAAAAATGCACTGCTGCCTGTGCCTGTCTTGTTGGCATAGAAGGTTTCACCGACTGCGGAGTGCTCTACTGTGCTGCAAGCCCGGAAGGCACAATGCGTGCTTCCTTACCCTTCTAGCTCTCCTCCCACAAAGTGCCTGTGCCCTGGTTTGGAGGGAGTACAGAGAATGCCGGGAAGCCATGCACGGGGAGGGAGCAATCCTTGCGACACACCACGAGAGGCAAGGACGGCTCAATAGGAAGAACACCAAGAATGCTCACAAGCATACACAAGGGATGGCTGCGGAGCTCTAAAGACGTACTATAACATTTAATCTGTTGATTAATGATTGGTAATCAATTCTCAATTTCTTATTTGTAACTCTGACACAGCCCAGGGACCTACACCAGCCCCTTGTCTCTACAGAAAGCTCTCAGATATAGAGCTCCACACTCAGAGTCTTCGGGAAAGACCTTAAATTTCTACCTTCCTAGTGAATATCTTGATCCTCTCCTCAAAGTTGTTCCTCTCTCAGACTTGGTCACCTTCAAGGAGGGACAGTCTGTTCTCTCACTTGCTCACAAAAAAGACAGTTGGGTTGCAGGTGACTCCTGTCTTCATGTCACACTGCATGCACACCCTGCCCATTAATAAATTCTGTTGTCTCCACCTTCAAAAATAGCCTACACCTACTTCTTTTAATATTTTTTATTTATTTATGTATTTGGTACACAGTCTCACTACGCAGCTTATACTCATAGTGATCCTCCTGTTTTCAGTCTCCCCAGGTGCCACCATACCTGGTCTCAGTGGCTGGCTTAGAGTGGCTGTGGGTGGGCCAGAGTGGCTTGCAGGACTGGGAATTGACCACCACCTGTTTCTGATGCTAGCACCATCGTGTACTATGTGCATTTTCTCAGTAGCCTCCTAACAGGCGTCCTAGCTTTACGGTTTTGCTTCTATGGTTTATTGTCCTCAGAACATCTAGAGCATTTAAAAATAATGTTTCTGCTTAAATCTCTCTAGAATCCAAAGTCTGTGCAGTGGCCTTAAGACCTGACATGATCTGCCTTCTGGTTCTTCTCCAATTCCCACTTCATCACTGCCTCAATTTCTAGGCGGAGCCGGGCATGGTGGCACATGCCCGTAATCCCAGCACTCGGGAGGCTGAGGCAGGAGGATTGTTGTGAGTTCGAGACCAGCCTGAGCTACAAAGTGAGCTTAAGGGCAGCCTGAACTGCATAGTGAGACCCTGTCTCAAAAAGACAAAAAAAAAAAATTTCTAGGCGGCTGCTGGGGGTCTTCTCAGTTCTTGAGCTGAGCACAGCACACCTGCACCTCAAGGTCTTTGCACTTACGGTCCGTGGAGCACTCTGTCTTTTAGGAGTAGTTTCCTTCAGATCTAACTGTCAAGTCTCCACAGGTACGTAATCTCAGTGTATGTTATTTATCCCGGAACATCCCACAATTGCCACTTTCTTGCCGAAACTTTTTGCTTGTTTGTTTTGGTACTGGGAATCAAACTGAAAACCTTGTGCTTTCCAGGCAGGCACTTGTGCCAATAACCTAGATCTCCAATTCTCTATTCCATTTCTCAAACCACCAGCCAAGTATCAACAGGAAAACAAAGAAACAGCAAAACATCAGTAAAATATCAATCAAAAAAGCAAATAGTGCTTGCTTCCCAGGACATTTAGTCCTGGAAATTAGTTACAGTGGTGGTAGAAAAGGCTGAAGAGCCCCATCAGGGACACTGAGGCGACAAACCCTGAAGTTGGAGCTTCCAGGAATCCGCTAGGCTCCTCCTCCCCAGGAGGGAGGGACACTGCAACCCACAATCCTTGGCAGGAACCACGCTGGCTGTGCTGGAAGCTGCAGCCCTGCCTCAGGCCCTGCAGAGAGAACGGAGGGGTGAGGCAGCTGGCTTTCCACTCCTTTGCAGCTTCTCTTCCTCCGCAGCGACTCCCACAGGCTGCAGCTGCACTCCGCCTGCTGGGGGCAGGGCTCACCCCTGGGCTGGGAGTCCTGGGTGGCTTCGAACCAAGCACCCGCGCAGCTTCTCTATCATCTTTGGCATATTTACAGTTTTCACTTTTTGGTTTTTCTCCCTCCCAAGGCAGGAGCCTGCTGCTCATTCAGGGTGCACCCTTCCTCTTGAAAACGGTGCCCCCCACACGTAGGATGAACAAACACGTCTCAGTGTATCTGACTTAAAGTAAGCGTGTAATAAACAGCTATGGAACAGACCCCCAAGGTAGCTGTGGCATGAAAAATAACAAGGTGCCTTCTTAGTTGAAATCTATTTATCTACATTGCATTACAGCTCTGATTTATTTGGAGAAGCTTATAACTTATAGTACTTTTTAATACGTGATTATTATACTTAGTGTATATCCTGGATGATGTTACACACAGAAAATTTCCATTCATCTTTCTGAATGATATGTTTCTCTTTTCTTTTCTTTTTTGTTTTTTGTGGAACCTGGGATTGAACTTAGGCCCTTGTGCTTGCCAGGCAAGCACTTATTCTACTGAGCTATTTCCCTGGCCTGACATGTTTCTTCTTGATTCATTTTGCCTTTGAGTCTTAAAAAATAGTTGAGGAAATCTGAAATGCCAAACTCAATTTGTCAGAAATTTTTTAAAAAATGAAAGAACCTTGAAAATAAAACGTGCTTAAATTGTTTACTACTAACAAACATTGCACACAGTAACCTTCAAGAATGGGTTATTAAAGTAATTTATTAAATGTCAAGATTAAAGAGAAATTTGGCTTTTGGTTCATTAAGCAATGAACATTGTAAGAAGCTAAAAATACCAGTTAAGCTGAAACATTCTTCTGTTTTTTTGGTAAACTGTCTACTTTATGAAATTCATGTCTTAGTCTCTTTTTTATATTTTCTTGATCTCTCCTAGATATTAATTTCTATGTGAGTTGTATTTTAATAACTGGACTGTGGTTTCTGATGGTTGTGTAATAAATGAATACAAAATAAAATTAGGATTTTATGACCAATTTAAATATATCAAAGATCTTTTTAGTTACCAATTTTTTGTCAAGATTCTGTATACATAAAGACAAACAAGAGGCTGAATTTCAACCTAAAGATATGTTATGTGTTTCAAATAACTTCTAGACCAAAAAAATTCATATTGTCCTTTGGGTTAAATGATTCATTTAGGTTAGTGGAGTGTTCACTTACGAGAAACAACGCAAAAGGTGTGGCCATTTTCTATCTTTGTTCTCAGGTAAGAAAAATTCAAACACATGATCCCTGTGTGGGTTCATTTCTGTTCCACCTCAGTTACTCAGATCTCTACAGTGAGTGGCTGTCATCCACAGAGTTCATGCTTGTTTTTAAAGTTGTTTCTTTCTTTCCAGCCCAAGTCACAGGCCTCGAGAAAGCCAGAAGGGGTGCAGCAAGTGTCTGTTAAGTTTGTTCCTACTGTGACTTTCTCTGCTTTCCTCCTGTCAGTGAGCACAAGTCCCAGTGCACCAACCAGGAACACCAAGTTCAGCTGAAAATCTCCCATCTCCTCAGTGAGAAAATATAGGAACAGCTTTGCTGGACACTTAGAGAATCGGAAGACAAAACCTAACTTGTGAGAATTTACAAGTGCATAGTGGAATAAGGGTCAGGGACTTCTATTCATAGGTTTGAATGATGGCAGCATGTCACAGATACAAAGAATAGATCCTTGTGTTTCTGTTTGATGATGCCAGTGTGCATATAACTCTATTTTATACTCTGTAAGGAATGGATAAGTGGCAAGGCCAGTGTCTGGGAGGCGAGGGGGAACAGTTCTCCCTTGCTAGCGCCTTAGTTACTGGGGAAGTGCTTCTGGTGTAACACACCCCTCCTCTACAGAGGCTCTTACCTTTCTCTAGGAACTGGAATAACAGATAATGTGAGCAGGGCCTGTATAGGGGTGGCAGATGCAGCTTCCTGGGTCTCTGAAACTCCAAAGGACCAGACGAAGCTGAGTGCTGAAGATTGGTTTAATAAATGTGTTTAGTATTTAATTATAAGGCATGTCTTTTTCAAATCTATAAGCATGAAATGGGCTTAAAGTTTAGATAAAATTAATGAGTTCCTGTTGAAAAGAACCAAGTAGCAATGGTTGTTGGGTCCTTTACCCAGAAGGCATCTAAACCCCAGACTGGCAGCTTGATGCTGAAGAAGGGCTCTCTTCTCTTCTGAGGCAGAGTTCAAACTAAAAGATTTCTTGAGGTTTATTTTATGAAGCTATATGACTATACATTTTTTTTCAGCAGATAAAAATACTAAAAGTAAACAAAATTATACTCAGATGATATAGTATCTCCTCTCCTCCTGAATGGACCTTTTCTTCAATATCAAATAATGAGTTCAGTGGTTCTTTACACCTGAACCAAGAATTCGTTCTCAATACTCGGGTAACATTCTTTGCCTTGAGGTCATATTCCAGTTGCTTTGATCCTCGAAAGAAATAGAAGAGCCCTGCAGACAGAGAGGCATAATCAGTTATCTTGAATAACTATAAAATAGTGTCATACTTTTACCAACATAAAATGAAATGATATTATGGACAACAAAGAAATTGGTAGAATTATATGGATAGACTTTACTTTTCTACTGCTATTGGGGAAATTATATTACTACCCCGAGGAAGAAGCCAAGGTAGGAAGTGTAAGTTTCAAGGGACTTAAAAGTTTATAGCCAGCCTGTGGTCTATGCCAGAAGTCCTCAAACAAGGTCTTGACAAAGCAGCCCATTGATAGGTGGGAGAAAGCCCCCATGGAGCTGGCCTTGAAGCCCGTGTCCTCATTCCATAAGAGCTGTTATATTTTATCTGTCTTAGATTTTCAGGTTCTGTGCTAGATGTCATTAAAGTAATACATCATGTCACTCAAAAACATTTTTAGACTCCTAATTACTCCACTTTCTAGGGCACTGGTTTTAAAGGTGGAGTAGAAAGACTGAGTACACCAAACTCTCTGGGGTTCTTTAAAATTACAGATTCCTGGGCCTCGCCTTCAAGTACTGGAAGGGTACTGTTTCACATGTGAAGCCCCACACTGTGTACATTAAATAGCATACATTAGAAGACAAGAATCATTGTTTAATTCATATTATTTGATACTTTTTACACTTTGGGAATGTTTTGGATCAATGACGAGTAAAATAATTTTGACACTTCTTACATAGATTTGAAATAGCATTCTGAGAATTCTACATGTATTGATTCAGTTTATGATAATGTCTGCATGGTTAATGTTTATTATTTCATTATATATTTAAGAGTAGGATATATATTTTTAAAAATTTATTTGGTACAGGGTCTCACTATGCAACTCAGATTCATAGTAATCCTCTTGTGTCAGCCTCTCCAGCACTGGGATTACAGGCATGTGCCACCAGGTCTTGGTGTCCAGCTTGGCCCCAGGGATCAAACTCTGGTCCTTGCGCTTGCCAGGAAGGTGCCTACACTACTAAGCCATCTCTCCAGCCACAGAGTAGGATATTTATACTAACGTTAAACTGGTTACATTTTCATGCTAGTTTCTTTTACAGTCAATATAAGTACTATTAACAGCGGAGGCAAGGATGCTCACCTTTATGCTGGAAAGCAGCATCGACGCGGAGACCAATGCCTGGAAACTGTTTGATCACTGACCGTGGGTATCCTCGGTCCATAGTTTGGGTTGTCTCATCATACCTGCATACATGCATTGCAAAGGTTCCTACTGATTCTTCTTTGGGGGAGTTTTTTCCTAATGCCCAACTTAGGGTTGAGCAGGGACATGGGGGAGAAGCAGGCCTGCTAGAAACAAACTAATAAAATTAATAATACAAAAATATTTTGAAGAGTATATTGTCTGAGTCATTTGTTATATCTTGGCAGCAAAACATGATTAGGTAAAAAGACTGTATCATTTGTCTTACTGGTATTTCTCCTCCTTCTCCTCCTCCTCCTCCTCCTCCTCCTTCTCTTCATCTTTTTGAGACAGGATCTTGCTATGCAGTTCAGGCTGGCCCTGAGCTCATTTTGTAGTCCAGGCTGGTCTTGAACTCAAAATGATCCTTCTGCTTCTGCCTCCTGAGTGCTGGGATTGCAGCTGTGTGCCATCACACCCTGCCTTTACTGCTGTTATTCTTAGGAATTGTTAAACCAAACAGGTTCCAGCTTTTGCTCTCTAAGATTTTGACAGGCTAGATTTGTATCACTTGTAATTTGGATGGCATCACCAGTTTTAATATTTTATCTTTAAGTTTTAGAAAGATTTTTGACTTTTAAAGCATCTTTTAGCTTGGTAAATGCCATCCAACAGAACTTGCCTTCCACATAATTCTCTTGAAAAAGGTATAGATTTGTTTCATTTTTATCTACTATAGTGAAGCTCCTGTGCTTATTTTTCTCTATAAGATGAATGGGTAAAAAGAAAATAAAATGAAAGAGTCAGAGTCAGGTAAGTCTGCACACTTACCTCCAGCACCAAATGCCCACAAAAAAGTAAGTTTTCCTTGTGTCTCGGTCACAAACAGCTGCATCGATTCTCTTCACACGTCTTGGAAAGCCAAGAGCGTGGATGGGCTTGGGGTAATCTGGTAGGACAGCGTACCCTCTGACCATCCAAAAGTTTTCGTCTGAGAAGAGAGAAAGTGATTATCTTTCCATCTGTCTCCTAGAGGAAAAAAGCAATGTTTTAAGAAGTTTGAGCATAATTGGATGCTGGGTCATTTCCATTTCCATTTCCAGGGTTAGGGATTTAGCAACCCTGGTTCTCTATGTACTCTTACTGCTTTCTTTGGCTTCTTGTATCATTAATGCTATGCAAGCAATACACAACCATAGCCAATTGTTTGTCACCCTTATCAATTGCTTTCTCTATTGATTGTTGTTTTTTTTTTTTTCAGAATTAGGGATTGAACTCAGGCCCTTGCACTTGCCAGGGAAGTGCATATTCCATTGAGCCATCTTCCCGGCCCCTCTCTATTGATTGTTTTGGCAAGCTGTCAAAACAAGAAAGTATGTTTGGACATATCCTCCTAAATTCCAGCACTTAAATAAAATCAAAAGCTACTCATTTGAGAAGTAAGGTTGCTAGCTGAAATATAAAATCTCAGTTAAATTTAAATTTAAAATGACAACAATTACTGTTTTGGTATATGTAAAATATTGCAGGGTGGCATACTTGCACTAAAATTTTATTTGCTGTTTTTCTGAAATTCATAGCATCCTATATCATTTGCTGAATCTAACAATCCCATCATCAGAGAGCAATAAAAGGAGCTAGGGTAGCTTTACCTGGCAGAATAATAATGACTTTTAGCATGTTATCACACAGGTTTCATTTAGGCCCTGTGGGGCAGAGTGTGCTTCTCTTTGAAGCCACTGAGCACCCGGGCATGGTGGCATATGCCTGTAATCCCAGCACTCGGGAGGCTGAGGCAGGAGGATTGCTGTGAGTTCGAGACCAGCCTGAGCTACAAAGTGAGCTTAAGGCCAGCCTGAACTGCATAGTGAGACCCTGTCTCAAAAAGACAAAAAAAAGAAAAAAGAAATGAAGCCACTGAGCATCTCTGGGACAGCTGCTTTTTCTGACAGGGGCCTATCATCATGGCGGAAGCCTTGCTCACTCGACTCATGCATGAAGATTATATTATTTTCACCAAAGTGTCCCCTGTCCAGCTCAGGCATCCAGAATTAAGCAAAACTCAATGGGAAAGTTTACCTTTAAACACCAGAATTGTGTCTTTGGGGTTCTCATAGGCAGCTTGAAGATCAGCTGGCAGAGACGGCCAGAATGAAGCAATTGACTCAAATTCCACATCAGCAATATCATAATAAATCCTCCATAAGTGCCTGTGTTAAAAAACAACATTGTATACAGGTACCCGCATAGCTACATCGATGGCATCATTGCAATCTTAGGTCTTCTATCTAAATGATTGGTATTTTCCTTGCATAATTAGAGAGTTAACACCATTTTTGCAAGGATGTGTAGGTGGTTGTAGACTTAGGTCCACCCTTTGAACTACCTTTGCTTTTGTTTGGCAGAATCAGGGATAGAACTCAGGCCCTTGTGCTTGCCAGGCAAGTGCTTATTCTACTGAGCCATCTCCCCAGCCCACCCTTTGAACTACCAAGGCCAGGACGTGTCTTTATGTGCACTCACTGGGAAGGTGGCTGGCACCTGCAGAAATCATGTGTAAAGTTCTGAGAGCATACCAACTCATGTCTGTAGCAAGGCCCAATGTGCTGAGCCAACACCACGCAGCCACAGAGGCACCTTTTGATGCTCATGTTCGCTGGAATGAGGAAGTCTTATTACTGGCATGCTACAGCATTTCCTCAGATAGTTCCTTCTGGCTGAAAAATTCCAAATCTATGGATAACATTTGAGAAGTTTCTAGTTTCCAGTCCCTTCTGCATGTAGGTAACTCTTGTCTGATGCCTATAACCGATAGGCTCCCACCTGTGCCTGTCAGAGCATGAAAGTAACAACCTGCTTAGGGAGTCATGGCTGAAGGTAGGCTCATTTCAGGACTCTTTCTTTTGCCTCTGTATTATGTTTGTCAAATTGCTTATGTCCTGATAGTTTTGTCAGAAAATATGGTTCTGGTGTACACAACTAGCACACAGTACTACAATTAATTTCAATACATTATGTATGGTGAGACAAAAGATGTCCATAAACTACACCTCATTGATACATTAAGAAATAATCATTAGTGTATAGATATCTGTTTAACAACTAGCTTCATAGTTAGAGAAAGACTTAAATTCTAGCATTTGCTTCTGCATAATGTGTGCATACTCCCATACTCCAACCATGGCCAGTTTCATCTACCACTATGATGTGCAAAACTCCTGAAAATTTAACAACAGGCTCCTGAAATTAGGTATAAAGTAGTCTCACACAGCACCAGGATTGGTGTATTATTTTGCTCAAGTAGTCACATGAGGTACACTCTACCTTCTTGTAGTAACTTCTTGTGGGTAACTTTACCTTCTTGTACTATTGAATTTAAAAATTGCTTTAGATCCCTTAAAACTAGCTCAAAAACCAAGCAGAAGACACAGGCACACGGCAAGGCCTTCAAGTCGGATGTGCAATTGGCAAGCACACTGAAAAGTGTTTTCAGAGGCTGCATGACTTTGGGACTTTATTCCCAAATCCCTTAAAGGAAAGTCTTCCTGGGAAGCTCAGGGGCCTAAGGGAATGGGTTTACCTGCCTTTAAAGAACATTACTTCTCTGCGGAGTGTGGTGATTGCATCAAAAGTCAAGCTCGGGTCACAGGCATGGGGTACATTGGCTTCCTTTGTTATGACAGGTGCTGTTGGTAGACCTCCTTGGTGCAAAAAGAAATAGGAATGAAAAATAATGTGAGAGAAGACTTAAGAAGACATGAGGAAATTTTCCCACGGAAGGATCTTACTTAAGTGAATTTTTGCTTCATAATATTTCAAGAGTAACTTTCTCAAGTTCCTTTCTGAAAAGCTTCCTAGTTAGCTCACAGGCATTCAGATTGACATTGCTCACCATAGATAGACTGGATTCCATTGACATCATCCTGAGAAAGTGGATACTTGTCAGGGTCCAGGGTGACATAATTTGGGAACATCAATGCTTGGGCATCGTTGGAGTGAGACAGCCCTAGCGAGTGGCCAAATTCATGTGCCGCCACAAGAAACAGGTTAAATCCTTGAGGAAACAAGAGAGAACAAGAGGCTGTGCCTGATCAGAAAGGCAGTAGCTGCATCTGGGATCAGGATGTAGCTGAGGAGAAGGAGGTCTTGCTGTATAATATCTGATTCTTACACACCATGCTGTTTATCTGGGACATGTTTCAATACAATACTAGTCATGTCATGGATAAATTCAACAGGCAATTTGCTTAAAAATGGCTACTCAGAAGTGTGGAGCATTAATTTAGGATGAAGTCATAAGTTCTTAGTTGCTAGTTTACTTTATCATATGTGACCACATTGCTGCTACTTGTGTGCTCCCAAGATTCCCCATGGGCGGTAGGATGAGATCCAAACACCATCGCAATCATTTAGATAGAAGACCAGTCTAAGACTGCAATGATACCATCGATGTAGCTATGTAGGGTAGATGCATACAATGTCGTTTTTTAACATAGGCACTTATGGAGGATTTATTATGATATTGCTGATGTGGAATTTGAATCAATTGCTTCATTCTGGCCACATGTTCTCATATTCCACCAACCAGCCACACAGAGTTACTTGTATCTCTCACTTATGCCATTCATGCCCGTTCTGACCTCTGTCTTTATGCTTTCATGCATTCTGCCCCAAATATTCTTTCCTTGACTCCCTGCTATACTGAAGGAGTATACTAAAGTGGTCAGAAGACAGACCTCTGGGAATGGCCATCTGGTAGACCACAGAACATGGCCTAGAGTGGCATCCTCTCCTGCAAGCCCTGCAAACCTGCATCCCTGACCTCTGGAGTGTTTAATACTTCACTTCACACAACCTACCTGATAAAGTGTGGAGCCATAAGTGTGAGAGTTATTACACTCAGTGTTACATTTTAAAAGATAAAAAGAGAGTGGAACCGTTGGCTGATTTCTGTCTCTAGTTAGGACAGTGAAGGCTGTCTAGGCAAGGGGAGTAATTCTGACTTTGGCAAGTGTGAGGCTATTTTGGTTGTCTGGATGACAATATTCCTCCATCATCCTTTGCCTGTTGTGGTGCTAAATGATGTAGCAATGGCAGCAGCCAATCCCATTCTTCCCCTGCTTCTAGAAGCTCAGCACTGACCTCCTCATGTTTCTCACCAGCACATGGAAGGACAGTTGCTTCACATGGCGGAGCTGACTGGTGAGTGAGCATAGGTCATTTCACTGAAAATGTAGAACCAAACCAGGCTATCTGGAATCACTTGTCAAAACTAAACCTAAGTGTACGCTTGAGTGCTGCCATTAAGCAGTAATACATCAAGTATGTGTTTCCTTGGTCCCCTGGAGCCAGACAGTTGGCCCAAGATGATTCAGCACATGGCAGGACAAAAGGAGCAGAGAGAGCTAGAGAATATCCTGAGCCTGCTCCTTTGTTTAATGCATATACTCTTACTGTGGTAAGAGTTTTGTTTTTATTTGAAAAGTAATGAAGCACAGCTAGTGCCAGTCACATTCAAGAAGAAGGAACTGATCAGCATTTGCTGTTTTTCTACAGTTTTAGGCATGTAGAGAACCCTCAGGCAATGTGGACACGTAGGTGGATGTATCCTGATCAGACCAGGAGTAGCAATCTCATGAAGGCATTTTGCAAAAAGCCTAGAAGCTGCACAAGCACTAAATAGATGCTGACCACTGTGACCAGTGTCATATTGGAATATGGAAAACTGAGGAGAAACTGGGAAGTTTACTGGTGAAAGCCAGTGAGGATAGCTATTATTTTCAGAGATTCCAGAGAACAATACAGTCTATGTATCAGGAAAATCAGACTCACCTGTTGCATTCTTGGTTGTCCAGTTCTCATCCTCATCAAAGTGAGTGTCACCGCCCAGACCTGGGCCAGGAGGAAAGGCATGGCCAAGGACTCCTAAGGGCCCATCAAAGTGACGAGGACACCAACCGTGGACTGAGATACAATTCACAGGGGAGAAAGATCAGCTTTCTCAGATTTCCTGAGATGGCAATAGCAAGCTCTGCTTTCTGTTGCAGACTTTACCTCGTGTCCTAAAGGCAATCATGATGTCTGCAACCCCCTTGTAGACTTTGGTGAACATTAGTGGTGTGACTTGGCTCCACACTTCTAAAGCTTTCTGGATGGCCTCGTCCACATCCGCTTGTGGCATATCTGGAGTATAATTCATTATTCTTAAAAATTAACAGAAATACAGCAATTGCTGGTTATACAAGTACTTAGGTACACGCATACTGCAAATGTCATTTCTGATTTGCCAGTCATGGGTGCAGTTACTGTAGGAACTTTTGGCATTGGCTTGTTGTTTAACATTTGAAGACCACTTTGTTTAAATGAAGTACTCTTACATGTGTTGACTAAGTCAATCACTTCTTCTTCCCTATGGATCAAGTACTGTACCACTTTAACAGAGGGTGCTCCAAGGACAAGTGACTTCCCTAAGACCATACTTAAGTGAGAAGAATTAGGCCTGCCTGGTAAGTACAAGGTCCTGAGTTCAATCCCTGGTACAAAAAAAAAAAAAAAAAAAAAGAGCCAGAATTAAATTCATGTATATGTTTGCTTGTATAATGATTGTATCATAAATGTAATTATTTTAAAGAATTAAGATTTATTAAAAAAATAAAAATATTTATTTATTTATTTGGTATAGGGTCTTGCTATGCAGCTCAGACTCATAGTGGTCCTTCTGTCTCAGTCTTCCCAGTACTGGGATTACAGGCATGCACCATCATGCCTTGTTTTGGTGGTCAGTGTGGTATACCTGGGGGCCTGAGGCTGGCAGGGCAGGTGGTACTGGGGATCAAACTCAGGTCCTTGGGCTTGCCATGCAGGTGCTGAGACTACCCAGCTGTCTCCATAGCCTTTATTTTCTTAAATGGCTTAGGAATCCCATTTTATTTATGTATCATGTATTAAGGGTATTTACTCAAAAGCCACAGATAATCTCTGAGAAAGATTTTTCTCTTGTTTATGTTTCCTATCTTTCTGGGCCCATTTCTAATGTCAAGTCCTAAGATTCAGAAAATGAAGGAAATACTGTTCCAGAGTGGTCATTCGAGTCACTGCCTCCTTTTTAGGGTTCAGCTGTGCATCAGCTTCTTCCTGGCAATGAGCCCTTTTCTGACCTTTCTCCTTTGAGTCACCCCAAACCAATCCCCATAGTTAACACCAGGACCCATCCCTGATAAGACTACTGTAACTGCATCTGTATCCCATCAGGTTCTCTGCACAGCCTTGTGTGTCCGAGGCAGGGCTTCTGGTCCTGCTTGCACAGTGAGGTCATAAGGCTGGTGTTGGGGTGCATCTGTGGGTGCTAGTCTCCTGGGTTACCTTGGCTGTGCTAACTAACTCTATGCCAGTTTCTTTAGGTTTCAGGTGACAGGACAGCCATGCCTGCATTATAGGTGTTTTGGGAGGGTGGAACACATGACATCTATGAAGTGACATGCACATGGGAAGTGTCAGGAAAGTCAAAGATTAATATAGTTTCTTGGAGATTCTAAACACCTTGGACTAGTCGGTGTAGGCTGACAGAAGCATTACCTGTATGTGAGCTTGCGCTTTCTCCACCCAGGGAGCGTGTAGCCATACTGCCCCACATCGGGCATGCCGCACCTCGGTGTCTTCATGATCGCCAGAGTGTTAGAGTCCAGCTTCCCAGTCACTGCCAATCCAAAAAATGCTTGCATTTCCTGGATTTTTCTGTCTATGAGACTCTGGTTCTTGCTTTGAGAGAGGTGACTGGCTTCTATGTCAGTAGAGTAGAACTGATTGAGATATGCCTGACCAAAAAGACAAAAAAGGCACATACTACCAGAGAGCAAATCTCAACCTTCAAAACCCAAAAAGCCCTCAAATCCTTCCTAACAATAGGGAGGGATAAACAGAAATAAGTAATGAGGGAAAGGATGCAGAGATGAAAGAAAGGAGACGCCCTGTTCTTTCAATTCCAGGAACTGGCTGACTTATGCATAACTGTAGTTAACCAAGCCCTATCCCCTGTGCTGAGAGTCCCTCTACCTGGTAAGTCATGACACATCTTACATAGTTTTGCTGTCACTGTCTCCTGGCATTTCCTCAGAAGAAATTCTAGAATACATGGGTGATCGTGTACCTTGCACATTCATTTGAGAACCAAATGAGGCGGACAGACTGGAGTGACCCTGCTTGGGGTACTGTCCCAAGCAATGTATGAATAAGGGGCTCTGGAGTACAGAAAGGATCTTCTTGGCAAGTTAGGGAGGTATGGTAGACAGCTGGCAGCCCTGCTGGTTTCTCACTGGTTCTTCTTCTTTTATTTTATAATGTCTCTAGTACAGGGTCTACAGAGTCTACAGGGTCTCACTTCACAGATCAGACTCATAGTGATCCTCCTGTTTTCAACCTCCCTAGCACTGGGATTACAGGTGTCCAGTCTCAATCGTCTCAGTGTGCCCCAGGGGCAGGGCTGGCACTGCACATAGGGGATTGAATCCCAGTACACTGGTTCTTTTTTTTCACTGTGGTGGTAATGTTTATTTTCATTTTTTATATTTTACACTCTTTCTTGATTTGTGACCTTTGTTCAGAGTTGCAGCAAGCTCTACCACCAACCCCCAACCGACCTGCGGCTCTCACCCAGACCCTTGATTTCCTGACAGCTAGACAAACAAAAAGCACATCTCTATCACAAGAAAGGGTGGAATTCTCTTGTATGAATTTCTTGTCTTTTTAGTTCCTGAGAAATTAATAAGATGAGCCTGTTCCTGCAAGCTGTTAATAACATTTACAGAGCCAGTACCTGAGCCAGTTGTATGTTTTCCTCATTTTCCTCCCTCTGGTCTGCAGGAAATGCAGCAGAAAATGTCACAAAAAGCAGAAACAGAGGCAGGAGTTGCTTCATTCCTCTTTCTCTTCAGTTAGAGTGCCTGTTTCTGTTTGCACAGATTTAGAAAACAATGGTGAGACGTGGCATGAATTGGCTTGTATTATCATTTAATCAATAACAGAAAAGGATGCTTGCCACGAAGTGTGTCATCACATTTTTTTCTTAACTAACTTGATTTCACAATCATGGTCCATGGTTGTTTGGTAAATATGTTGTCCGCTGCTGAATCAGATCTCCTAGGAAGTGAGACTCCAAGTGACCTTGCTCCTTGAGAACTTGGTAGCTGCCCTGTCACCAGATTCCTAAATGTTTGCGAAATGATTTTTTTCTGAAGGATCCTAGAATATCTCTGGGCTATTAACCAAGAAAGGTGAACCAGAAATCAGATTATGCCAGCTGAGAGGAGCTCTAGCTGTCTGGCGGGCACCTACTGCAGCCTCTGCCTGGCACTGTAAATGCAATCATGCTGGAGGCTTCTCCAGGCTCTTGCAAAGGGTGCCCTGGTGGTGAGTGGATGGCAAAGGCGCAGCGCAGCCTCTGACAATGGAGAAGGACCACACGAGAGCCAGAGAGCTGCTGACTGCGAGGCTGGTGGGACCACGAGGCTTCCTGCTGGCAGTGGGTCTTGAAGAATAGGTAGAGAGCCAGCCTTGCAGAGGAAGGGGGCATCCGGGGAGGGGGAGGCTGTGGAAACAGGTGACGCACTGTCGCCAGGGCAAGTACAGAGAATACCATGGGGGACGGGGTGAAGGGAGCGGTGGAACAGATGGCCGGCCAGGGTACTGAAGAAGTCACAGAGGCCCAGACTGCGAGGGGCTGGGAGGCCACCGGGAGCACTAGAGGCCAAGGTAGGGTGGGGAAGACCTGTCAGTATAGAAAGAGACACTGTTCTTTACCAGGGCTGCCTGCAAGTGGAGTGGCACTCCTAACTAAAGCCCCATCCTCTCTCTTTGTCCTGCTTTTCCCTACAAATTGATATTTTATTTCCTGTTTCTTCCCAAGTGTTGGTTCCCCTTTACATAGCTCTTTCCAAACCTCATTCTTTGCCTGTATTCTAAATACAATTTCAGAGACACAGTTGAAGAACTCACAATAAATATCAAGCAGGAATGAAATTCATTTGCCTTCAGAACCCATACACATTATCAGTACTGTTTCAGAAATACTATTCAATCAGTTGATTATATAAAGGTCTAATAGGCCTCTGGGGGGTGAAAGAGGGGTGGAGGGGTGTGTTAGACATGACCAAGGCTTGAGTGATAAAGTACTAATGTGGTGTGTCACACACATACCCATTATATTGCTCTAAAATATTTCAGAACAAAATTCAAAAATTATAGTTATGAAGGAGGAGGACGAGGAGGAGGAGAAGCAGCAGCAGCAGCCACTGCATCTTGTTTATAATCTCTCTTTCACTCCTTCAAGTCCTGCTTCTCAGAAATAATTTTAATTATTTTTAGTTTTCCCCCATACATAGCTCTGCATCTCTAAATAGCACATTGGTGCACTGCTTCTTCAGTTCTCCATGTTTTAACGTGTATGTGCTTGATGCTTGTCTATGCAAGAGGAGGCCCCACCCACATCTCACTTCCTATTCTGCTCTCCTAAGCGGGTTATTGTAGGACCTCAGAACTTGACACTGGCTCTGGGAGCACAAAGAGGACCGGGATGGAGACCAAACCAGCTGTTTTGGCTGCAGAGGGTGGCACGTCACAAGGCAACCCACATCGATGGGCTTGCCACTTGCACACCAAGTGCCGAATGAGGGCCAGAACAAAGTTCTCAGCCAAAAGGTCTTGAATATCAAATTTGAAGAATTCCAAAGCAGCCCAGTACCAGAGCATGACTGTAGCAAAGTTTTCATTCATCAGTAATCCATGTTTTTGCAATGATTACTGTGGAAATGTTATGCACTAGGAATTACATCTACATCATCTCCTTTAATGTTCACCCCGTCATCTCCTCTGAAGTTAATAGCTGGATTGGGTTTTTTTAAATTGAATTTGTCAATTCCTTCAAATTCTCTGCTAGAATCCTAAACCCTTCTCAGGGCAACCCAACATGAGGGGCTGTTCACGCCCCTTCCCTCCCCAAGTAACTCTTTAAGAGTGTTTGTCTTCTCCAATCTAGGTTTGTCGCAAAGCTCTCACCCTGCGACCACATGGAGAGTTCTTACTGTGGCTGTGTTAGATCCTGGGTTCCTGGGTTTAATTTCCAACAATTTTGTGCCCTGTTCTCTTATTTTGATGGGGTATATCTCAGAGGAGTTGCTTAGGAAAAGATACGTGAAAAATGAACATTTTAAAGTTTTTTGTTTCTAAGAATACCCTTTATTTTGTCCTTGCACTTAAGTGTGTGTCTCTACATAGAATCTCAGGCTGAAATGAACTTCCCTTAGGAATCTGAGGACACAGTCTTACTATTTTCCAGAATCTGGTGTTGTTATGGAGAAATTTTCCTTTTTAAGAAAATGTATTTGGTACAGGTCTCACTATTCAGCTCAGACCCGTAGGGATCCTCCTGTTTTCAGCCTCACCAGCACTGAGGTGACAGGCGTGTGCCACCGTGTCCCATCTCTGTAGCTGGCTCAGCACCTGGGGGTGGGGCTGGCATGGTATGTGGTGCTGGGATAGAAGCCAGGTCCCTGTGCTTGCCCAATCAGGTGCTTAGTCCACTGAGCTATCTCACTGGCCCTGAAAAGTCTTCTATTATGAGTCTTGAAAATTAGGAAAATTTTGGACATTTGCTGTCCCCAAATATTTGAAAATTTCGCTCATATCGCCTCTCCATGTGAGTTAACATTTCTGTTGCCATTTTCTAGTTAATGTTTCTGGTAAGTGGGCCAAATTATCAGAGATTAAATTTCCTGTATTATTTCTTCCTATCATTTTAATTTATCTCTTTCTAAAATGTGTATCTATGGATTCTCCAGGATTGAGTTTTTGTTTCTATATAATCTTTACAACTTCTCACCTACTTTGTTTTCTAGCTTTCCTGTTGACTATTTCATCTGTCATATTTTTAAGTTAAATGAGCTCTTTCAGTTCTGAGTTGCATGTCTTTTATGCCCTTTTTTTTTTTTTTTTTTTTTTTTTTTTTTTTTTTTTTTTTTTTTTTTTTTTTTTTTTTTTTTTTTTTTTTTTTTTTTTTTTTTTTTTTTTTTTTTTTTTTTTTTTTTTTTTTTTTTTTTTTTTTTTTTTGTCTTTTTGAGTGCAATTCAGGCTGGCCTTGAGCTTACTTTGTAGTTCAGGCTGGTCTTGAACTCAAAACGTTCCTCTTGCCTCAACCTCTCGAGTCCTGGGATTATAGGTGTGTACCACCACATCTAGTGATATTGTATTTTTTAAAATAAGATTAAATATTTTTAGTTTATTTTATTATTTACTTTTCTCCCCAGATTGTCTCTATTTCTTCCAAGTATGTTTTAAATCTGTTTTTTTTTTTTTCACACTGGACTATTTTCCAGATGCTTGGTGACTTTGCATTGCATGATCTGCCATGACTGAGCGAGCTGAAGGCTGACCCGATGCTCTCGTGGGCGTGGGTGGACTGGCGAGTACAAGCTCCCTCCAGAGAAGAGGGCCAGCGCCTGGAAGTTGAATGTGCCACAGTAGTGGGGTGAGAGGTGCTCAAATACAGCAGAGAATACTGAAGTAACAGATGCTTCATAAAATTAAAATGCGTTTTTCCCTCAGATGCAGGTTTTGGTTGTCCAGGGCTTCTGTGGAGATTCTGCATCCTCAGGGATACCGGGATGCCTGCCTCGCCACTCCCCTCTCCTAGGACGGTGCCCGTGGGCCTGCGTTCTCAAGCTCTAGCTGTGGATCTGAATTAAGGACAAAAGAAAGAGGGAAAAGCAGAGAAAGATTGAATTTTCAGTCTTTCTCAGGAGGTCCCATACAATATTTAGTTTATGCATTTTGCCTAGAAGTTAAAGCACTGCCACAGTTAGCTTTATTTATTTACTTATTTAGTATTTAGTACTGAGTCTACAGGGTCTCACTATGCAGATCAGACTTGCAGTGATCCTCCTATTTTCAGCCTCCCAAGTGCTGGGATTACAGGTGCGCCACCATGTCCAGTCTCCATCGCTGGCTCAGGGCACCTGAGCGTGGGGCAGGCACTTCAAGTCCCTGGGATGGAACCCCGGCTGCTGCGTCTGCCTAAACAGGCACTTTAATCTGCTGAACTATTTGGCTGGTCCCATACTTAGCTTTAAACAAGGTTACAAAGTGTAGTGTTTGAGGGGAAGCTGCACTGTCTCATGACGAGGGGGCCTCCTCTCAGAAGAGGAAAGGGAGAACAGATGGGCAGCACAGGTTACTAGCAGCCTGCTGAGGTTTCTCCAGTGTCTATGTCTATAAATCTCTTCTCCTATGCTGGTGGCTTGCTCCGGATCAGGCTCCCTCAGTTTCTCATTGTTTAAATCCCTTAGCAACTCAGGGGCAGGGAGGCCTCTGGTGCGCGGTGCCAAGTGTCCCTGGGGTCCCTCTAATTTCCCTGCTGCAGTGGGGCACTGGTTTGCATAGCGTACCTTGCGGTGACAAAGTCCAACCTTAAGCACCAGAGAGCTGCCAGAGAGCGAGGATACATCCAAAGGTGTCAGGGAGCGCGCACAAACCTCACCCAGTGCGGGCTGGAACCAGCGGAGGAATGTTCCAGCCTCCTGGGCACCAGAGGCACAAACATTGGTGGCTTCTCAGGGGCATGGTGGAACCAGGCAAGCACTCATGGGCCAGAGCAGGAAGCTCAGCACCGCACCTGTCTTGGTCTGGCCTTCCTTCCTTCCCTGTACCACCCGGCTTGTTTCCTCGCCCTTCTTCCCGGGCCTATGCACCCCTCTGGAGGTACTTGCGCTGAGATCTTGACTTAAGCTAACTAAAAAAAAATCCCAAATTTTTAAGCTTTCATTCTGAGGTCTCCTAGACTCACACGAGACACTGATGGGTCCGTCAACAAGGAAATGTGTTTTCAAGGAAACAAAGATTCTTCAACTTCTTTATTATACTTTATGTTGTGATTCATTTCCTATGACTGTGAATTGTGGGTAAAGAATAATAGAACCCAGTTTTCACCTCAAAAAACTCAATAGATGAGTTTTGGCTCAAGAATCCATTATGACTAGTTTATAGATTTACCAGGAGTTTTGAGAAAATGTATGTTTCATTTTTTGGCTTAAAAACTGACATTTTGACTAGGTGGGTAAAAATGGAATATGCAAATCTGCTCTTTTGCCCTTGTGAAATAGCAAGAATTTAAGGATTAGACAATGAAGAGAGGGCAAGAAGAAAAAATAAATTTGGGACATGGATCCTTCTTCTCTCCCTAGCACAGCACACAAGCTTATGGGTGATTAATGGATTTATGTTGAATAAATGAGGAACTAATGAGCAGAGTGATAGATTACACTGGTCTCTGTTTTCTTATCTTGTAAAATAAGTAAAAAATAATGCACCGACATATTTGAGGGAATTTTTGAGGACAACTATGTATAAAATTTTCATAAAATGTAAAACAGTTATTAAAAGGTACCACTGATAAAATAATTCAGACGGGAATAAGTGGCTGGAAGCATATTCTTGTTAAACTTTGTGTGAACTCTGGGTTGGCCCTTTAAGAAATTATAAGTAGCTCAAAGATTAGTCATTTAAGATAGAAATATTTTGAGCTCATTTTGTAGATAATTTTGAATTAGATATCATGCTAGTTATTTGTGTAATTTAAATACTTTAAGAGAGAAAGAATCCTACCAATTAACCACTAGTGTCAAAAACCTGCTGAAGATTCTCAGGATCGTTGCCTTACCCACCTTGTGCATATAAATGTATGGTTTTGCTCCTGTCATGTTTCCTAACTTTTCTTCTTGCCCTCTCTTCATGGTCTAATCCTTAAATTCTTGCTTTCCTTTTAACTGTGTTTTACCTTTCTATTTTTATTTCTTCTTGATGATTTATTGCTTTTCCTAATTAAACTGTTACCCTGCCATGGACTGAATCAACATTTCACAAAGGCATAAAGATAAAAGTCTAACCTCTAAAATATTTTTCATCCAAAGTTTGAGGTCATTTGTAGTTCTAAGAAGGTATAATAATTAGTTGAAGGCTGACAATAAGACACTAAGGAGGTTCAACTAATGTCCCCTTTAAACACAATAGGGTAGACAAAAAAATAAGAGAGAGAAAGAATACAGCATGTGCAGGTGATAAATACCTTTTATAAGCCATAGATATCATATAACAAGCTGCATTACACTGTAATATCTTTAAATGTGAAAGTATGATTTTGATGTCTTGACATTGAGGTCTCAAGAGGCCTGAGATTTTTTTATTTTAAAGAGAATAAAAAATAATAAATAAAACATTAAAAATGGTACAGAATTTCAAAAAATGAGATGACAGGAATTCAAAAGTGGTTGCTGTATCACACATTATTGTCTTCAAAGTAGCTGCTCAGATTATCAGGCATAAGCATGTAAAATTGATCAAAATAAAAATGTTAAACATTCAGTGCTCCCTTCCAGAAATCTTGAGGTTTTTGGCAAAAAAGGACTGCTGGCAAATGTGTGCATTGAAGTCCACACAAAACATCAATGGGATTGATTAGTTCAGTTGCATAAGACTTTCTGCATTTTGTGCCTCGTTTGTGTAGCAACCCCAGTGATGTACACGCAGACACAGCAGGCATGGCCTGTCAGGTGTACCATGTGCCCTCTCAGGGAGAAACACAATTTAATCCACAACATATGCAATGTTTATTTTTTTTCCAAGAGTGAATAATGGCACCACAAGTTTTATAAAATCAAGGAATATTTGTCTATTTTTATAATTCTTACTTCTAACCAAAATCCAGTGCTGCTGCATGCAGCAGATGCATATAAGACATATTTAAAGGGACTTAGGAGTATTTGAGGTCAGACAGCAAGCAATGAAACTGAATTTTCGAAGTCAAATAAATGAAGAAAAAAAATACAGAGATCACAAAGAAAACTCTCTTTTCTTTTCCTTGTGATAGATTTGTCAATCTAAGATAGAATATGTAGAACTGAATCAGTCTCTGCCAAGTGTTTAATATTCCAAGCATAATTTCATTGAGGATAGACCCAGGGAATACAGTCTTGGGATAAGAAAAATAAAAACAACAAACATTACTTAGAATTGAGGGAAGTAGAATCAAGACTCAAAATGGTGGATTTGCAAATTGAGTATCTCTTCCACTTTCAGAACTTCGGTGCAGTCACTTTGCGTTTGCTTTAGCTTTATCTACAATTGAGCCATAAATTGCTTCTTGCACTTCTAGTAACTCTTTGAGCACTAAGATCGAATGCATAATATTTTGTTCCACTGAAGAAAAGGAAGAAGTCTACAAAGAAAGAATTCATTTATTGAATTAGTTTATAGAGATCCTAGATATCTTCAAGTAAATATTCTGCCCCCATTTTGATATAATATGTGATGTAAATACGCTTTTTCAAAATTTCATCAATTTTCTTAGCAAGCTTTTTTCCCCATCATACTTACTATTCTCCTGGAAAACTGCATCAATTCTACTTCTTATTCCTGGAAAAGCAATTGATGTGCATTTGGGATAACCTGGGTCCATAGACCGTCTCTGATTATCATATCTGGTAATAATAAAACACATGATTTAAGACTGATATAGACTACAATGATAATAGTTTTCTTTTAATGGCATATATGTTGACAAAGTGTCTTTCAAAATTTGGTTTTCACAATGTCCTATTTACTTGGCTTAAGAATGGTTAATTTTTTAACCTAAGGGTACATACATATGTATTAAACTATATAGAAAACATTAGTTGTACTTAGATACTTATCAAATAAACTTGGATGGTTACCATTAATCATAAAACAGAGTTCTGTGGCTGATTCAAGATTATTGTCAAAAACAAGATCTTATGTGTTTTAAGGATGATACTTAACTGGTATATCTATCATTTATATGTATTTCTGTATGTATAAATGTAAGCAATATATGCATCTGGATCATCAAATTTTAATGGGTACCAGAACAATATTTACTTATGTGTATCAGAATTTAATCCTTACATGAAAATTAGCCAATGTCTTTTTCCATTTTAGCACTTTATGAAGCTGTGTTATTTTCCATGATTCAAAATCCTTAATACTGTTTTTTGGGCATTCTGATTTTATAAAAATAAGTTTTCAAAATCCATAGATACATCAAGAGAATGGCTATATCCTCACTAAAACCTATCAAAGACCCTCTAGATTTTTTAAATCTTCTTGTGTGATTGTTAGTGGTTCACAGACAGGGCAGAGAAGCACAGAATTTAACTTCTGATTGAAAAACCATAGTTCGTCTTACCTCCAGAACTGGTTGTTGGCAAAGAAGTATGTCTTTCCCTTGTAGGAAACAGCTGCATCAAGAGCTTGCACAGTGCTTGGAAAGCCAAAGTCTGCTATGTGCCTGGGGTAGCCTCGCTGAATGTCGTAGCCACTCATTACCCAGTACTGGTTTCCTGTCAATGATTCAAATTAAATGTCAAGTAAAGTTCTCCCATTTCTACAAAATAACATAACACCATTTTGTGGCCTTTGTAGAAATTCATCCTAGAAATTAAAGTGGAACATATATTCTTTGAAAGATGGAGGTTGGCCAAGGTAAGATCATGACAGTTAGGGTACCCTTAATAGTTCTTCATACTTTAGCAAATTCCTATTAGAATTTCTTAGTCCTCGTATTTAGGGCTCTACTGTTTCATGCCTTATTTCATGTACCTTCTATACAGAAAGTAAATTGTAACCTATCTAGAGTGAGGGTGAGGTCATCAAAATGAGAGCAGGGAATGAGAAAGATGGCCTCATGTGGTCTTGTTATAGGGAGCATGAGGGCCTGAAGAGGGCTCAGACCCATGTGATGGCCCATGACCAAGAAGAAGCTAATTTTCAGCTCTCTGCCAAGGCCAGGTCAACGCTGTACTCCTCAGCTCTTCTCTTTTGCATTTTTCACTGGATAGCAAGGAATCCCACTCTTGCAATTTGGTGCCACAAAAATAAGGAAGAACTTAAGGAAGTTACCTTTAAATATGAAGACTAGGTCTTTATCTGAGTCCTCGTAAGCGGCCTGTATATCACTGGGCAAGGATGGCCAGAATAGAGAAATAAAGTTGAGTTCGACCTCTCGCAGCTGAGGATGCCGTCTCCAGAAGTACCTAGGAGAACATAAAGACACACACACACACACACACACACACACACACACACCCCTAAGTTACTGGTTTTTAGGATTCTCGGGCAAAGAGTGGCCTTATTAAGATGAAGCTGTGATGTGTTGCAACTGTCCATAGAGAATATAATCTTTCTACACTACACACATATACTCATGTACTGCTGGGAGGATATAACAATAAAATAGATGCAGTTTCCAGCCCCATGACCTGCTCATGCCTAAGTTCTATTGTAATGTCCATCTGGAAGGTTCTGTTTCCTGAAGAGGCCACAAGAGTGATCTATCTTACTTGGTGACATTTGGCATTGTCTCTTATGGACACATTGACAATGTGTGTTAGTACTTTTCATTATCTGTCCCTTTAAATGTTAAGAATATATAGTCACTGGCAAAGGGACAGCACATACATGCAGCCTGTGACTCTACAGTCAGAAAGCAGCAGTGGAAAAGTGGACACTTTCAGTTGGATGCCTTGCCTCACTGCCATGTAAGTTTCCATCTACTTGGCTGATTTTGAATTGATCTGAATGATGTTTCGTTTCAGTTCAACTCAGCTGTTATATTCTCCAGTAACTGTAGCCCATATCTGTTTACATCACAACACATACATTAATGTTTTAGGGGGTTTTTTCCTGATATTTTGTGTTACCCAGAAAAATGTTTAAAAAAATCTAATCCTCTTAATGCCTATTTGTAGACTTTAAAGAAAAAACTATTACATAACTCAATTAGAATCCAGTTTAAAGAAGTCAAGAGAGGTAAAATTGAATTTTATACTCGTCTTTAAAGAAAAATATTTCTCCACGGAGTGTGGTAGCAGCATCAAATGTCAGCCTGGGGTCGCAGGCTCTGGGGGTGCTTGGTCCAGTAGGCTGAATAGGGTTGTCTGAAGGACCTGGGGAGAAAAGGATTTTTATTAAGCTTAAGTCTGTGTGATTGTTAGTGTGCTTTCTATAGCTGTTTCTCAGGAAGCTACAGGTCTTCACTTGAAGAGAAATGCTGTTAGACTGTCCTGCCAAGTGCTGGCTCACCACATGTTTGGCCTTCTTAAAGTTTTAACATGATTACTAAGAATGATGATGCTTTGGGGGTACGTGCTTCTAACTCTGTACTTCTGACTGGGGGTGTCACTCTGTGGCACACGTACACCATGTTGTACTGCAATTTTCTTCTTTTAAGATGTCCACTGGGGCCCTCCAACCTCTTCTACCACAAACAAGACTTTAGCATACATGTTTTATATGCTATGTACATGTGCCCTTAAGGATCTGTGTGAAAGTTTCTTTCATAGATACATCACTGAGTAGGATTTCAAACACAGAAAAGACATGGCATGTATTTTTAGAATATATAAAGTTGACAAGCATAAAAGAGGAGGGAGGAAATCCCCACTGTTCTCGGATTAAAAACTGAGAAATTTCATGGCATATCTCATCCTAACATTGTAAGGCAGAATCTGAACCAAGCCCAGGGCCTCCTTTGCTGAAGCTAATGTATTCCTGACAATGTTTAGAGCTTGGTTTGAACTTGCCCTGAAGACAGAATATGAGCGATGACAAAGGAAGATCTATGCAGATGCTAGGCTTTTGGGGCTCTTGCCAGTGCCTGCTCCCTGGTCTACTACCCAGTTCTTCAGATGACTTTACCATAGATGGCTTGAATTCCACTGATGTCATCTTGAGGGAGCAAGTAGGTGCTGGGCTCCCTGAAGGCGTAATTGGGGTACATCAAGGCACCAGGGTCTTGGGAGTGGGAGAGCCCCAGAGAGTGGCCGAACTCGTGAGCAGCAACAAGAAACAGGTTGTAACCTGAAACTCAAGCATGTGCGATGAGTGACTCCCTGTGGGTCCAGGCAGGAGAAATTCTAACTAGGAGGATCCTACTTCTCATCAAAGCCCAGATGCCTTTCCCTGGCTTCCAAGAGCTCCCACGTCTGCAGAGAGTTGAGGGCTTGACCTCAGCATCTTGCAATCCAGCCAACCTATGTGTCTCCTCACAAACACATTATGCTTTTTCTTTACAAATTTACTTGAAAAACAATAGTAATCATACTTGCAGGGTACCCATCATATGCTGGGCAATGTAATAATGTATAATAATTACAACAAGTTTATGAAGTGTTATTAGTAACATTTTTACAACAAAGGAACAAAAGCCCACAGCTTTTAAACATCTTATCATTTTTGCATCTAGAAACTTGTAGGTCTGGGGTCAATACTCCTGCTTTCACCATAACGTTTGACTTTAATCAGATAGTAGCATAATCAGGAAGTAAAATCAAACCAGTGCTCTAAGGCTTGCTTTCTTTCCAGTATACTCTTCCATTATGCTTTCAGGAACAGCATGCACCTCGAAAATCACCATTGAGTGCCTGGAATGTAGAGTGAGAGGCTGTGGGGGATCTGAGCTGACTCTGCTCTTCAAGGGTGTGTAATCTAGGAGGGGAGGCATGTGTGCCAACAAGCTGAGGATGCAGCCCAGGGAATGAGAGCAGCTAGGAGAGGGGTGTGCCAGTGCCAGGACTCCTTTGCAGAGACCTCAGCACCAGCGGAAGACAAGGCAGAGGGAGCCCTGGTCACTGCATGGCTAGATGAGGGGACCTGGGAAGGTGGAGGTAGGTGTCTGGGAAAGTCATGTCAGGAAGAGAAGGAATGTGAACAGGAGGATGGAAAGCACAGGAAGTGACTGAGAAACATCTATGATGTGGCTGTGCATTTGAAATGTGGAAGCCAGCCAAGAAAAATGAGGCCAGATAACCACTAAGAACTTAAATTCCAAGAGAAAGTATTTGGGCTTGGTTCGGTGGAGAATATGGAAACACTGAAAACATTTAAGCAGGCGGATAATAAGAACCAAGATGGGCTTTCCTAGGAATAATCTTGCTGCAGTACTACAGAAAACAAGAGAGGGTGGTGATGGTGGAGGCTGGAGGAGGGAGGAATTTGCATCATTGAGCAGATAGATGATCATCCAAGGTAATGAGGGGATGGAGTAGCGGGCACTGCTAGTTACTCTGCGTGTGCACAGTTCCTAGCATGGGGCTTCGGCTAGTACGTGCTGGCAATGAGACGTCACGAAGGTCGGAGGGGGAGCAGGTGTCAAGCAAGCAAAGTGAAAGTGACTTTTCATTTTATTATCTGTATTAAACCTGGCTTGATGGGGCACTCCTGCAATCCCAGAGCGGGGGAGGCTGAGACAGGAGGATCACTAGGCTCTGAACTACAAAGAGAGACCTTGTACCAAATAAATAAAAACAAACAAAAAGACAAACAAATAAATAAAATGTGCTCTCTTGCTCCTATTATTTTCTGAAGAGCCTACGCTGCTGTCATACAGCCTTGTACAGGAACCACCATCTGCCTATATCTGTTCTCACTTTTTTTGCTTCCCTCCAGTCAGCCCTGCCTTTCTTGTTTTGAGGTGGTTTGCTACATAGAAACAGGCCACTAAAGATGAAATAACTAGAGGAGAGCATGTGGCTGACTGTTCCTCACAGGGCAACCTTCCAAATTATTCTATTATGTTGGAAATGCAATTCTTTCTGAATTTGCAAAAATTTGAAGAATGGGCCTTTTCAAACATCACTGCACTTCAGAACTTCAATAAGAGACATGACCTAAAGCACCCTTTTTAGGCTTCGTGCTTGTCTGCAGCTGCTGGGCCTGTCATCACATGAACAAATGGATGTAGCTTCTTACAGCTCAACCTGGCACCGGCAGGGAGAGGCGGGATTTGACCTGACCCTAGCCTGCTGTGGCTTGAGTGTTTCTCTCAGAAATCCATGTGTGAGGAGCCTAGTCCCAGTGCAGCAGAGTAGGGAGGGGGCCTCATGAGAAGTTTGGACTCCGGTCGCTGTGAAAGGGCTCGGGATGGGGGTCTGCTTTTGTCCTGCCCTTCTGTCTGCTGCCATTGGGAGGATGTAGCAAGAAGAGCCTCTTTGGATGCCAGCACCTTGGCTGTGGGCTAGCCAGCCTCGAATACCACGAGGAAATAAAGTTCTCTTCCTTATCGTTGACCCAGTCTCGGGTATTCTGTGATAGTAGCACAGAGGATGAAGACATGCTATGGTTTGTGCCTAGGTGTCCCCCAAAGCCTCCTGCAGCCTTAGTGTGGGCTTCTAGGGTTTTGAGTGAGCCCTGGTCCAGTGCTGGGATTATGGGTGTGAATGCTCTGCCCACCTTAGGGCTGGCAGCCTGAACACAGTATAAGGGAGGGAAGGGCTCGCTCCTGCCTCTTTTGCTGTTTCCTGCCACCATGAACTGCTGCCCTCTGCCATGTGCCACTCTGCCTTGGAGCCAGCTTGATGATGGACTGAAACCTCCACAAATGGTGAACTAAATAAGCCTTTCTTTCCATAATTTTGGGAATCAAAATTTTGTATTTTGTCTCAACAAGAGAAAAGTAATCAAGACAGTCATTATATTAGGAAGTAAGGTCAGTAATTAGCTTTGGGTTTTTTTTTAACTTAAATAATTTAGTATCTTGAGGTGGCAAAGGTTTTAAATGATCTATTTGTATGACTTTGAAATACTAAAGTAATTTGTGTGTGTGTGTGTGTGTGTGTGTGTGTGTGTGTAGCTGAGCACACATGGGCAGATTCTTGTGTGGACAAAGGTAATTCAGAAGCTGCATGTGGTAACCTCTTGGTTAATTTACCTTCTGAGCTCATGGTCCAGGTCTCTTCTGCATCAAAATGAGCATCTCCTCCAATACCCTGACCCGGCTGAAAGGCATGAGCGAGGATCCCATTGGGCCCATCAAATGGGGAATTGTCACCATGCTCTAAAACAAGATAATTTGTATTTAGTCCTTGTGGTGCCTCCGAGTAGCCAGAGAAAGCAAGCTGAGCATGACCGCCTTGAGCACACCTCTTTGGACGAAAGCAATGTTGATATCCACCTCATCCTCTGTGGTCCTGGTGAAGGTCAGGGGCGAGGCAGTGCTCCACACTTTAAAAGCTTTTTCAATAGCTGTTTCCACCTCAGCTGGAAGCAACTGTGGGGTATAATTTCTAATCCTTTGAGACAAGAAGTTATACAAAGCATTTGTCATTGCTCTGAGCGGATCTGGTTGCTATTGGTGGAGGGAGTTGTATTTGTGGTATCTACCATGGGGCCAGAAGGGGGACAGTGAAGATCTCAGGCCTGAGGATGGACGTAGCACTGGAAAAATTGCCTCAGTGTCCTCACTTGTAAAATGAAGATAATAAATAGGATCCTTCTAAGGGAATTGTCCTGGGGATTAAATTCATGCCCGGCACTTAGTTCAACGCTTGGAAAACAGTGGTTCACAAATTTGGGGTATTAGTATTATTACCAATATACCTAGGAAGTGGGGCTAGATTTCCTAAGCCTTATTTTGGCCTTAAAATGAGTGTGCAGAGTGACTGGTTCACATTGCCATAGACTTGTTTAGGTTTGGAGGTGGAGGACAAAATGACAGGCTTTGGGGTGAAAAGAACCCGTAAAGTCTCTAGCCTTTCATTCTCATACTTGTTTACAAGTATTTCATTCATTCATTCATTCGTTCATTCATTCATTCTTCATACTCTACCAGTTCAGGGGTATTTATCTCCTTTTCCTGGGGTAGCCTATGTCCAGGGACACTGTCTCCATGTTATTAGAGCTCAGTCACTACCAGTGGTCAGAATGAATTCTGAAACCCTGGGAAACTTGCCTGTAGGTCAGGTCGGTGTGTTTCCACCGGGGGTTTCCTGGGGTCATCATGTATTCACCGGTATCAGGCACTCCACAGCGAGGTTTTTTCATCACCTCCAGAGTTTCTGCATTTGGCTTCCCGGTCACATTCAGTCCAAAAAACTGCTGCATTTCTTTCAGCTTTTCAGTAAACCTATGAGTGCTATTCCAAGACGAAGACCGAAAATCCACCATTCGCAAGTGGTAGAACTGTTCCAGGTAATTCTGGACAAAATAAGCATACACAGGTCCTTGTTTTGAAATGTTCTCCATTTCTCTGGGCATTTTGCAATCTTTTCTAAGTTATTGCAGAGCTCCAGTGGGGACCAATAACCTGGCAGCCACTTGTACAGTAATAGCATTGTAGTCTGACTTGAGGGAACAATGGCGATTGGAAAAATAGTCCCTCAGTCAGTGCTCCAGTTAATATTTTTGCATAAAAATAGGCCTTGTGAACAATGAGGGTCCAGTCACCCATACAAAAATATTGGGTAGGGAGATGGCTCAGTGGAATAAGCGCTTCCTGGCAAGTGCAAGGGCCTGAGTTCAATCCCAGGTTCCACAAAAAATGTTACAGTCAGGATACTGCCTTCTTAGTTTTAATAAAAAAATTAGGACTAGCAATTTTAAATGTCTGTTAACATATTAGTTGAATCAATGCCATTCACATGCTCTCTTCCATATTTAGAAGCTTTGGTCACAAAACAATGTCCACCAAAGAGGCAGCAGGTCTGTGACAACTGGATCACAGACATACTACAAGAGAAAGCCATAGGTAAGAAAGAAAGCCATTTACAGGAAGCTTCATAAACAAAAGCATCCCTTCTAAAGGGGTCTCCATCTGGATGCATTCTGTAGCAGTGCATTCCCAGGCTTTGAAGAGTCCCACTTATTTTCATGACTAGATTTTAGAGAGCCAGCATTACCATCTAGGAACCTTCTAGAACATTGAAAAAAGATGTTAAAACTCAACCAAACCACACAGATAATTTCTTTCAGGCTCTTCAGATTAAAAACAGAAAAACAACCCTCAAAAAGTCCTAGTAATCAAAAAAGCAACCACCATTCAACTGACAGTTTACCTGAGCAATTTTTGTATTTTTCTCTTCTGAGTATTCAGAAGGTATGGGAGAGGCCTTGGCAGTCTGCATGTGGAGTAAGCAAAGAAGCAGAAGTGTCTTCATGCACAACATGACTGCCTTCAAACACAGCCTCTCTTGGCCTTCTTTTCTGTGCCTTTGGATGGGGAAAGATGGGTACTGTGGGGATCACAGTACCAGGTGTAACTCACTGCCGTCTTCTAGTCCTTTATAAAGCCACATCTTCACAAGTGCTGCATCAGGAACATGAAGCAATGTAAGTTAACCACAGTCTGACAGTTTTGCAAGTTTAGAACGTGATTTAGTACCTCCAAAACAGGGGAGTATTTCAACAGAAATGAAAGCACAATTTGCTCCTCTTTGCTTTGAGGTTTTTAGATGTTTAGTTTTGCAAAATTGTCTGGTCAAGAAGGAAGAGGAGATGAATCTTGAAGCTATGGGGTTGAATGTTCTGGCTTTTTAAGGTGTTCAGTCTGTATTAGTTTATGCAGGAGAGTATGGCCATATTAGAGGTATGTTGGTGACCATGGGACCCGGGAGTGCCACCATAAAAATCTCTGTATTTATTCACTATCTCTGTCTCAGAGGATACTGCACGTGCTCAAGACAGCTGTCACAAATCAGGCTATGTATGGCATCCCAGAGTAGCTTCTGGAGGATGTGGCTTTGGTATTAATGTGGTAACAGAAAAATCCCCAACCTGTAAGCTCAATTTTCCAAGAAAAACATAAAGACAGGAATACTGATTGTGACAAGGGCAATGTAATCATAATAAACATTTGTTAAATATTTGTGATTCCCAGACATATATACTGTGCATGACTTATCTCAGTCCATCCTTGAACAACTTCCAGAGGGACGTAGGTGACCTGTGCAAGACACATGTTTAGCCTGTGGAGGAGCTGGGACTCTGCCTTGATCCTATGCTGAGAGACAGAGCTAAAAGTTCAGCAGACCTTGCTGTGTAGCCTCTTCCTTGAGTTCTAGGCTGGCCCATAGTGTAGCAGTAGCTCTAGGCCTAGGTTGCATTCATGGAGAGGGAAGCAACAAAGAGAGAGAGAGAGAGAGAGAGAGAGAGAGAGAGAGAGAGAGAGAGAGAGAGAGAGAGAGAGGTTTTATATATCCCCAGGAAAGAATGATGCGGAAGGGGTTTCCAGGCAATGTGTCTACATATGCAGCTATACTGACCAGAGGTCTCTGGGCTTGCTTTTCAAAATTACATAGAGCCATTATTTTGATTCCAGATGCATATTGCCATATAGTTTTTGTGCATATTACTTCTTATTAATTTATTTTTGTTAAATCTTGTATTTATTTATGTATTTGGTACAGGGTCTCATTATGCAGCTTGGATTTGTAGTGATCCTCCTGTCTCAGCCTCCACAGTGCTGGGATACAGGGGTGCACCACATGCCCAGTTTCGGTCTGCAGATTGGCATGGGGCAGGCACAGCATGTGGTGCTGGGGATCAAACCTGGGTCCTTGCGCTTGCCAGGCAGGTTCCTAGATCACTGAGCTATCTCCCCAGTCCCTGTGCATATTACTTTGCATGCATGCATGCTCCTATGTTAAATTATTTCAAGGATTTATAATGTTTAAAAGGGTTTTAATTGTACCTTCTTCTAAATATAATGGCCAGTGGTTTAGGTGAGAATCCCAAACTGGAGGACGTAGTTCTTCAGTGTTTGTGCTTTAAAAATAGAATGGGTCTGGATTTTCAACAATAGGCCCAGCCCTGATGCAGTGTGCAGTGCTGTGTGTGTGTGTGTGTGTGTGTGTGTGTGTGCCTGGATGCTGATAGTTGAGTAGGAGTTTGCCAGTGAGGTGTGTGACCCAGTATAAGGATTAGCACAGTGTGCTAAGCACAGAAGTAAGCACAGTGAAGCAATGTGGCCCACTTCGCTCACGTAGACAAAGACAATGCATGTTCTGTGTCACACATTGTGGGCTCCAGTGAACAGAATGCATGCAGTGGACACCTACACACAAAGATCAAGTTAACTGGGACAACTCTTGGACCGGTTGTCACAAAGGGTAAACATCATTGGAACGGAAATTCAATCCAATGGGCTCATGTTGTAATTCTGCCGCTTACTACTGAGGCAACTTTTTGCAAATATTCCAAGTGCTTTTGGGATTCACAGTCTGCATCTTTGAGCTGGTACAGTAGCATAGGGACTATCAGGGCTAAGATCAGACCACCTGCTAGAAATCTCTGTGTGCATGCTCTGGTGTGGTGTTTTTTCTGTATCATAAATATGATTTGGATTCTGGCTACGTTAGTCTACACATCCATTCTGTGAATGAGTTAGCAATGCTCAAAGTTCCTCTTTACCAAAAAAGAGGAGCACTTCAAAGTTCAACCACCATGTGGTGAAGCAGCATCTATACTCTTGCTTTACCAGTGAGTACTCAGGTTAGCCAGGGAGCATGTGTATGTGTGAATTACCCTTTTTACAGAGAGCATAGATCTCTTACACCATTATGTAGTAGACCCTGTGCTAGCCTGGCAGCTTATCAGGTTATCACTAATGAGGGAAATGTGTAATATCTACACTTACTAGGGATCTAAGATGTGTACTATCTATTATCTCCCTTAAACTTTATAACTACTGTTATTATCCCTATTTTAAATACAAGTAAGGGCCAGCCAGACAGCTCAGTGAACTAAAGCACCTTTTAAGCAGGCACAGGGACAGGGTTTCAATTCCTGGTGTGCCATGCCGGCTCTGCCCTTGGGGTGCACTGGGATGGTGATTGAGACTGGATGTAGAGGTGCGCATATAATCCCAGCAATCAGGAGGCTGAAAAAAGGAGGATCACTATGAGTCCAATCTGTGTAGTAAGACCATGTAGACCCTGTACTATACATTAAAAAAATTAAAATATAAACACAAGTAAACTGAGGTTCAGATATATGATGCAAATTTACCTTTCCATTTACTGTTCCTAGTAATCCCCTTTGTTCTTTCACAGGTAATGCAAAATAAGCTCTTTAGCTTTGGCAGAACATTAGATTATTTATTAAAAATACAAAAATGTAGGATCTTTTTATGGAGTGGATATTGACTTTTCTTCACCCAAAATCCATGTGTTGCAATTCTCAAGGTAATGTGGTTTTAGGGGGAGGGGCCTTTGAGAGGTAGTCATACAATAAAGGTGGGACCCTCCTGAGGGGGATTAATGCCCTTTTAAGGGGATTCCAGAGAGCTCTCTCACTCTTTCCATATGGAGAAGTCTGAGACTTCTGGCTTTTAGAATAATGATAAGTGCATTTCTCTGATTTATAAAATACATAGCTTGTGGTTCTGAGTCAGAATCTCTGAGGTAGGATCCAGGTATATACAGTTTTAAATAGTATCCCATTTGACTCTGAGAATGAATTAAGAATCATTGTTGAGAGAGAATAGAGATCATACACAACAAAAGGTATTTCAGAAGATTTCAGTGCTTTAGGGAGCACAAGAAGGAGCAATGGTCTTCTGTCAGCAAACTGTTCACTGAGGAAGTGGCCCTTGAGACAAATTTTGAAAGATAGATTACCTTTAGGGGTCGAAACTGGAGTGAACAGTGGCGTGGCTGGAAGAAATGAAGAGCGAAGACAGAAAGAGAAGGCACTTGCAGTCACATGGGTGAACAATGAGGTTCTGAATCGATTTAAACAGAATCTAGAAAGAAAGACAGGTTGAAGTAGTAGGCAAGAGCCAGATGGAGACACAAGAAATAGAAGCATCAAACGGTTAGCAATGAGTGACTGTTGTTAGTTTCTGGGAGAAATCTGGCTACAGTAGATGGAGCACAGAGGTGGTGGGAGAGGCTGGAAGTCAGGAAAGAGTGGGAAGAGTTTAGGCCAAGGATCAAGAAGCCAGGCCCAAAGGGTGGCCGCAGGTCTTCTTGGGGTGAGGAAGATAGACAAATGTTGAAGAAATGAAGCTGAAGAGGACAGAAGGAACCTCACCACTGCCCCACACTTGTGCCGGGGGTAGCCATTTGTCACAGAAAGTACTGGGAAGCTCACACTGAAAAATAGGAAGTTTGCCTCGAGGATGAAAGGGAAACTTGCAAAATGTGTAGCCAGTCAGATGAACCTGTTGTTACAGGCTGACAGAGCAGCTGTGATGGTCCCACATACCAGAACATGGCTGTACAATGTGGATCCAGGCAGCCCAAGCATTTGTATTTCTTCCCTTCCTTCTGCTCCCTCACAGCTGGAGAGTATTTAGATAAGACAGAATGAAGGGCTTGACTGACCATTAAGAGCCACTATCCACAAAATGGTTCGACAGTGGCCTGAGAGAACAGACCACGGAAGGGTCAGCATTTCCATCTGGGTTGTCTGTTTCATGGCCCTCATGTAGCCAACTGTTGGCTGGATTTCTCAGCACTCTCTTCACACCACAGAGCAGTCCACATCCTTAAAACTCAGTTCCTCCTCTGTAGGATGGTGGTATCAATAGCAGTGACCCTGTGGGCATGCTATGAAGGGCAAGTGTGAACTGAAGAGGGGGCTCCTAACACGTAGCCTACCACAGAGCTCTGAGCCCCAGGAAAGAAGGGGGTTCTCCTACAATCACATATGAAAACACCCCGTAGGATTTCATGGGCTCCAACACACAAGTGCTTAAAAAGCAGTACAGTGGAAGCTGTAAAGAACCACTTGATGGATTTATTTTGTTTTCAAAGTCATTTATGTTTAGGTAGTCTAGTCGTACACTGTTATATGCTAATTTATAAAAAAAATCATTTCAGTCAGACGTACGAAGAAAAGGTGAAACTAAGATGTCAAGACATTTTAATCTTCTATATTTGAATATGAACAGAAAATCTGACTGGAGGCTGGACCCTGTGCTCTGGGTCTCTGACCCAACACCTTAGATGGTCCCTACTGGTCACAAAGAGGACAGTAGCTTCTCAACAGAAAGGGACCTTCTCCTCTGCTGTCTTCTCTTTTATTCCAGGCCCAGTGGACTCTGCCCTTCTTTATGCAGAGCCGAGCCTCAGAGTGAAGCCTGACTTTTTTTTTTTTCCTTTCTTCAGAGAAGAGTATCAAGTTGGAGAAGTTAATTACTTTTTTTTTTTTTTTTTTTTTTTGGTTTTAAATTAGGATTTAAGACAGGATACTGTGTTAAGAGAAGGCATCCTGATGTCTTGGTCAGAACATTTTCCATTCTACACCTAGAGCTTTTTGTTTCTTTGATGGTTACTGGGTGACCCCTACTGGTCTCAAGGAGATGTTACTGCTTTTTTTCCCCCTGCCCTCTCTCTCCCCTTCTCTTTTGTTTTCTCATTGGCTGATTTTATAGAGGATACCACAGAGACGCACAGGGTGAGGAAGGGAGGACTCAGAGCTTCTATGCGCTCTGGGCCCGTGGCTCTCCACCCGCTCACGTGTTCAGTGGCCCAGAAGCGCTCCGACCCCATTCTTCTGGGTTTGCCTGGAGGCTTCACTGCCTTCGGATGGTTGCTCGTTGACTGGGTAGGGAAGCCCAGTAAGGCCCGTCCGTGCTGGTTCTTCTTGGCCTTGGTGCTCCGTTCCTCCCCCTAGGTCCTCCTTCCAGGTCCTCTGGAACAAGGAGGGTCTCAGGATGTCTGAGGTGTTCTAACTTCTCCACAGATCTGGATTCCTGTGTGGAAGTCCGGAAAGCCAGGCAGACCAGGATGCAAAGGTCTTTCTCTAACTCCCTCTCTCTTTACAAAGTCTCAGAGCTCTCTCCTTTTCAAAAGGGAAATGAATTTCTTAGTGCTACTACTTCGAACAATTTGGTCCACTTATTTACCCATCTGCACATGTATGCCACCATTCAACAGCTGTTGACTGAGTATCTTTAGTATTCCTTCCAGCCGCTAGAGTTGGGAGAGAAGTGGGTCACGTAGCCATTCTTGCTATTGCTAATTGTGCGATAGTTACACGGAGGACAGAAACATTAATTTCCCTAGAAGGCCCCAGGCAAAAGGAAAGCAGTGGTGTTAATCTGGCCCTGCATAATCTGGCTCTGCATTTCCTGACGTAAATTAACATTCATGTTTTTTCCCTGATGTTTGGCAGATCAGAAAATCCTCTCTATTCTTTAATTTTTTTTGGAGGGGGGAAACCGGGGATTGAACTCAGGCCCTCAAGCTTGCCAGGGAAGAGCTTATTCTACTGAGCCATCTCCCTGGCCCCAAAACCTTGTTATATTTACTATTTATTTATTTATGACACCAGGGATCGAATTCAGGACCTTGTGCTTGCCAGGCAAGCACTTATTCCACTGAGCTATCTCCCTAGCCCCTCTCTATTTTTTTACAATTTTGTCTCTGAGTACACTGACATTTACAAGGTTGTCTCATTTGAAAAAAAAATCCATGAAATATGGATGTTCACATCACATGAATTTGAATATATAGACATTAAAAGTAAAAAAGATTTAATACATTATAAAGATCCCAGCCTGGGCAATTCAGCAATTTAGCAAGATTTTGTTTCAAAACTACTTTATCCTGATAAGTGGCTCTCTGCTGCAGAAATCTCTTTCCTGGAGAGCATAACCTTGTAGCACCAAATAGAGACCTTGTTACAACAGTCTTAGGGGGACATTCATGCTGAAGCTTCCCCTCTGTTCCTGGGTGGGCTATCTGTCCCCTCCTACTGAGTCATTTCGATTAAGCAGAACTTCACAGCTTAATAGTCTCTGTTCTCTGTCTAGTGACCTTGACATTACCTAGTGCACAACAGGGATGTTTGTGTGACTTTTCAGCATTCTCCCCTGTAAACATAAGTCCTGTTGGTCCACAGCTTCCTATCTACATGAGCTATTACCTGAATGCAAGCAGAAAAGAGGAAGTAAGTGAATTTCTCAAGAAAAAGGCAAATATTCTCTGTGACCTTCAGAGCCAAAAGAGATTGTGGAAAGAGGTGTCTTCTAAAACAGTTGAAACACAGGCCAAGTTTTCCCAGCTAAGATGAAGCAGAAATTCCTGACCATTAGCAAGTACCTCCCAGTGTGTGAAATACCTGTCTCTTCAGCACTTCTAGTATAGGTCGTACACATATTAAGGGACCAGCACCTCCCCACACCTCAGTCTGGGCTATGTTGCAGAGCCAGCTCTACAGCCTTTGCTGTAAGATCTGCTACATAGAGCAAAGATAGGAACAAGGAAGACCCCTGAGCCTGCCCTGGATGATTCCAAAGTTCCAAGCCAGGAAGCGTATGAGTCAAACCCTCCTCCACATGACTTACAGTAACCTTTCTTCACCTGGAGTTTGTTGACAGCTCATGCGTATGAACTGCACCTCATGTGTCCAACTATAAAGAGTGAAAATTATGGAAAAGGACATGCACAGCTGATACTACTCAAAGCTCTGTCAATCTTGATGTCAGTTATGGTCTGGACACCCCAGTGAGAGGTAACCTAGACCCTGTGTAATCCCTAAGTCCAGTGTCTTGGGTGCTTGTGGTATTTTCCTTCCTGCTGGCCTGATCTTGCTCACTCTGAGCATAAGTTGGCTGATGAAAACCTTGCTGCTCCCTTCTGACTGTTTTGTGCCACATCTGCTTCTTTCTTAGTCAACCACAAGAACCTAAGAACCTTTCTTGGACCTTATCACCCACAATAACACTTCTGCTACATTCTACCAGGGGTCATGGAGCCAATCAGCATTCAAGTGTCACCGTCATGCCTTCTGGTGAAGCCAAGAGACCACTGTTGAGACTTTAAGAGATGGCTGCTTTCAATGTGTTGATTTTATCCTGGCCAAAGTAGCTCCAGTTCAGCCTCTAACCTATCTTAGAGATAGGAATCACCTGGGCCACCTCACTCTTTCTGCATCCTTGTTAAGATATGATAAACACAAAAGAGATGAAAGAGGGTAAACAAAACTAATTGCAAGAAGTGTATTGCATCCTATGTTATCATAAATTCCTATGGCTGGCCTCTAACTCACCATGGTAAATGCCTTTTGGTTTCTAGAGAAACCAAAAATGTATTTGAGCCAAGACAGAAGGGGGCCGAACATTTCCTGGCTTGCTAGTTGGGAGGTGTCCTGTGGCTGGCCTAATTGGATTAAATTCTGTATTTCCCATGTTTATCTCTCATGGAAATTATCTTGTGCTGCTTCATGACCATTAGGATTAAACAAGGAGTCACAGATGGTGCCTTGTCACAATATAATATAAGGGAATTAGAGGCTATGAAAGATATTGCCTAACAATTAACTTTCTAAATTGGTATGCACTTTGCTCAGTCAAAGTCCTTTGTGTATGTCCACCATAAAGTTCAAATTAAAGGTGTTTGCTCTAACTGAAATATAGATGGTGGCCTAGTTCCACCTCCAGTGCCTGACATCTAGAGGATTGTGAGGGCCCTGGCATTGGTCCAGTACAAAATCCATATCTCTCTACAGAAATGGGGCACAGCTGGAACATCACTTGCTTAGGGCCATTTACTTGCCTCAAGTGGGATTGTTCAGGTCTTACCTGACCATCAGTCCTGTCCTGAAGATTGTTTCACTCAGAATTGCAGGACATTTCAGTTAGGCTGTGATGATTAGATTGTATGATGCTGCACACAACCTGTCGGTATAGTCTTTCTTCAAAGGACAATGCACTTGAAGTTAAATCGTGTTTCATTGCCAATGACTAAGATTTTAATCTTGAAATTTTGGGGGTTCATCCATGACAGGACTCACCTGTGATACACATAAAATTCTTTCTAGTTTATGTTTGTAATGCTTAAGGAGAATAAAAAGAGAGAGCCAGTAAAACCAGCCAAGTTTGAAGTTGGAAATGTAATCTTACCAAGTCCCACAGTGTCTGGAATTAGTATATTAAAAAAACCCACAAACCCACCATGAACCTTACATATTCTTTCAGCTAGTTTACCTTTCTGTGGGTATCTCTCCTTTTCCTGCACCTCCTTTCCCTGTACCTATTTTCCTACATCCCCATATGGTTGCCTGCTCTTCACTCTTCTCTCTTTCTTAGGCTGTGGGATCACTGCTGGCCCAAGGGGCCTCATAGCCTAGTTCCCTGAGTAACTTCTACTCCCTCACACAGCCACCTAGCTCCAGTCTGTTTTTATCCTTGCTGCTCTTCCCTGGTGGCAGTATAGAAACTCACACAATCTTCCTCTCATACCATGCTCTCCATATTTAAGCACAGAATACATTTTCATGCTAAGAAATTCAAACTAACTTGGTTGTGCTTCAGATTTTCAGTTTATTTGAGAATGACCTTACATTCTAATTATTTTCAGCAGATCTTGCCAATGGCCTATGATGGGTGCATGAGTTATTTGATGTATTTGTTAGAGAAGCTCTATCCCATTGCATATTGACCTATTTTTCTATTACTATAATATAATACCTGAGGCTGAGTGAGTTTAAAGAATTTCAGCTTGCAATTTTGGAAGCAGAAAGCCCAATTAGAATAATGCCATGTCTGGTGAGGATGTATTAACCTCATGGTGGGTGGCATTGTCCCAGGAGAATTTCCTATTTCCTTTTCAAATAGGGAAGATCACATAGTGAGGTAAGAAGCTTGGAAGATAGAGAGGGCCAGTTGTGCTTTACTTATAACAACTTAGTCTCATGAGAATAAACTAGAACTTCATGAGAGCTACTTAATTCCCTGCAGAGTTAATTATCAGGAGACCCCACTTCTGAAAGGTCCCATCATCTCAGTATTGATATCTGAGACCCACATCTCCCATATGAGGGCCTGTGGAGGAAAGGCGATATCCAAACTGCAGCACACACCAACAGTTAAACACCTACTATGCATCAGAGGCACCTTGTGGGACTTCGCATGTGTCGTGCATTTAATCTTTATGGAACTCAGTGGATAAGAAATGGAGGTGATTCTGGTTTTAAAGTGTAGAAAGATTTGCTCAAATAGGTTCACTAAATGTGCTAAGATCCCACAGAGCCCTGCATCCTGGCTAGTGCAACCCCAGAGTCTTTCACACGTCTACGCTTCCTAGGCCTCTGTACTTTCTAAGTCTTGCTCTTGATGGGTGATGAGTTTCACAAGGCATCAGATTAGCATGATTATTCCCCCAATTCTTGTGAAAGTATTGAAAAGCCTTCCCAGGGGGACCAAGGGTTGATGTTGTATGTTTGCTTCCAAGCATCCTCACCAAGTCTTTTCTTCAGATGGTAGCATTTGAGGTTTAGCCATTGAAATACTCATCAAGAGGGGGCTATTTAAGAACTGAAATCACACTTGATGCATGATGACATGGAGGAGTGCAAGAAGGAGAAATGAAAAAAAACCCAGAGCATTTGTAACTAAGCAAACTGTTATGGTTTGTGTGTAGTTGTCCCCCCAAAGCTTTGTGCAGTCATGGGGTGCAGTTTAGAGTTTGGGTCATCTTAACTCATGATCCAATGCTGGGATTATGGGTGTGAGTACTACATCCACCCCATGGTGGATAGCCTGAATACAATGTAAGGAGGAGGGAGAGGCTTGCTAGCTGCTGCAGCTGCTGCTCCTCTCTTGGCTATTTGCTGTTTTCCACAGCCATGAACTGCTGTTCTCCACCCTGTGCCACCCTGCCTTGGAGCCAGCCAGGTGTGGACTGAAATCTTCACTATGAGCTAAATAAACCTTTCCTTCCTGAATTTTGGGTGTCAAGTATTTTGTCCTAGCAGCAAGACAAAAGTAACTGAGATTCTGATTTTAGTTGAAATTTTGTTTCCACAGTTTACCAGCACTGTGGTCTTGGGGAAGTTACATCTAAAGCAGGTATTATAAAGGCATCAGATTGAAAAGAACATCACAAATGCTGATTTCTTCCTTGCCCTTCCTTGTGTGAAGTGCAGTATCTCAGGCCCCTTTACATTCAGGACACATGCACATACTCACATTCATTTTAGTGAGGAAATTACACCCTCTTCTTTTTGCTCTGGGGAAAACCAGTGCTTTCTTTAGTATTGGATACAGTATTATTTACGCAACTAAATCTAAAAAAATTTCCTCTATCCTGCCTGTCTTTCTGAACTCAGAATCTTAAACATTGTCATATGTTAGCTTCTGCTGATGAAGGGTCTTTGTTTTGTTGATCCTGGCTTTTTGTTTTGATTTGTTTTTGCTACAGGGGCATTGTACCCAGGGTCTTTGCAATAAGCTACATCCCTAGCCCTTTTATATTTTGAAACAAAATCTTACTAAATTGCCAAATTGCCCAGGCTGGGATCTCCTTTGCTTGTCCTGCCATGGCCTGTAAAGTACTGGGACTAAAGGCACGTGCAACCATTCCCAAGCACTTTCTATCTTTCTTTCTTTTTTTTTTTTTAAGTTATTAGAATTTATTTGCCTCAGGCTTATGACTTGCAACAAAGACATTGTGCAAAGAAAGCAAAGATTAAGTACACTTTAGGGAGATGGAGACGACATACATTGGTGACACAGGAAATCAGGTGGACAAAAGAAGCCATGCAGTACAGTACATAGATCGCAATATTCAATAGTGTTTTCAACGAATTCTTTTAAAAACCAAGAGCAAAAAATTAAGCAATGTTTACAGTAGACATGAATCATATAATTTAAAAAGCATTTTTCAGATCATAGAGCATAAAGTGGAAAAATGTATATATAGGTGAAATCTAACTATGCATTCATCATCTATTAAAGTTGCTTATATGTACCACAGTGTAAACAAAAATACTGAATAAATAAAAATCTTGAAAATTGCCTCATGAAAAATAAAATAACCAGTGGCTTTTAATAGCTTCTCCTGGTTACCAGTGCTACAAAAGACAAACATCTCATCCAAACAGGTGATAAAACCAGACACAAACCTTTACCAAATTAGACCCACCCATAGAAATACACTATCCACCCACATTTTCCATCAAAAGCTTTTGTTTGTTTTAATCTTTGAGTCTTTGAGGCCCACTTAGTCACAATATGTTGCAAACTGTGTTTTTCACACCATGATATCATTTGTTTGTCTGGCACTATTCTAAAACTAGTTTATAAGATGAGGATGAGGACACAGAAAGAACCGGGTGCCCACAGGACATGTGGAGCCCCTGGGCAGAAATGGGAGGGGGAGGAAAAATATTCAGTTCCACGGGGATTACTCTTCATCAGTCCCATTTCTTCTGTTTGGTTGTTTTCATCCTGCTCTTCATCGCTGTCAAAGTCGCTCACCCCTGGCTTTGCCTTCCCTCCATTTGGCCTTTTCTTGCCTTTCCTTTGTCCTGCCCTTTCTCATCTCTTATTGAGCTTGATTTTCACTTTAACAGATTTCGCCTCGGACTCAGACTCCTCTTCATGATCTGCTTCCTCTTCCTCATTGCTTTCCTCCTCACTTTCTTCCTCTTTGGCAATTTTCTACCATGCACTCTTAAATATTGACTGTAAGACGATGGAGTCTTCATAGATCTGGGATCCCTCCAAGTTGAACATCTGAACACTGTGGCACAGAAGCATGACATCTTTTTCCAGGTTGCCCAGGCTCCGGTACTTATGATTATGAATTCTTTCCTTTCTTTTTTTTTGAAATCCATGGGCTTCCTAATTAATTCATAGTATTCTGGTAACTCTTTACTGGAAGGTAACTGAATGAACACTTCACTGAGCTGCCACCCTGAGCTATCTTTGTAGTTGATCAGAATATCAATGATAGCGTTCATCTGTTTTGTTTATTTGGGAGAATTTGGTGACAGCTTCTCAGCTGGAGGGTGGTCTCACCTCTTCTTAGCTTTTTCTACATCTTCTTTCACAGGATCTTTGCCCACATTTCATCATCTTTTTCTCTTCTTAAGCCATACTTCCTCTTCCATTTCTTCCAAATTGCTGTTTTCAGTGTCCCCATTATTTGCCTCTAACATAGTTCAAAAACAACAACAGGACCAGGTCCTCCCAAGCACTTTCTAAGTGCTTCACACAACCCTGTAAGGCTCATTATGCATTTCTTAAAAGAATTGTTACTCACATTTCTATGGCCCCTGAAAGCCTTTGTACTGGTTATTAAGACATTAGGCGGAGACTCATATCTACCTAGGAAGACATTGCGGCAGATGCAAATTTCTTACCCCCTTCTTGTTATTTGTTCACTCATAAATTTCAGCAAAAAGCCTATTAAATTTCTTCAGAGAGAAATTTATCTGGTGCTTAGTCAGAGTTCCCTTTCTCAGGGCTGGCCAAATAGCTCAGTGGACTAAAATGCTTGCTTAGGCAGACACAGGAGTTGGCGGCTTCATTCCTGGCCTGCTGTGCTGGCCCTGTCCTCAGGGCATCCTGAGACAATGATAGACTGGGTGTGGTGGTACACTTGCCTGTAATCCCAGCATTTGGGAGGTTGAAAACAGGAGGATCACTACAAGTCTGATCTGTGTAGTGAGACCCTGTAGACCCTGCACTAAATTGAAAAAAAAAAAAAAAAAAGAAAAAGAAAAGAAAAAATAATCCCCTTTCTTTCAATATCTCCTCTTAACAATTGTCCCTCTTCTCAATCCTGCACTGCTCCTTGGATACTGATCTCCACTTGTCCATGCTGTATTTTGAATCCAGTTCAGCTGTTCCTTTCTGTCGGTTTATTTACTTTTTTAGGATCTACAAAGTCTCGCTATGTAGATCACACTCAGTGATTCTTTTGTTTTTAGCCTCTCAAGGGCTGGGATTACAGGCAGGCACCACCATGCCCAGTCTCAATTGCCCCCTCGGCAGGCCCTGGGGGCGGGGCCAGCACGGTCTGCTGGGGACTGAACCCCAGTCACTGTGCTGCTTTAGTTCACTGAGCTATGTGGCAGCCCTCCTTTCTGCCTGTTTAAATGGCCTCTGAATAAATTCTGCTTTTATTGCTTTCTGTGCTGTCCTCTGTTGCAGATCACAAATCGTAACCTGAGTATTGAATGTGTCTGAGGCTGGCTTTGTCCTATTCTTTAAGCCAAATAGGAACAAGGAAACTCTCCTCTTCCTTCTGGACACAACTGAAAGCCCTCGGGCTAGTGACACTGTGGCACTAAAGGACAAGACAGGACATGCTGAAGACATAAGGACCTAGGGAAGCCACAGTTCCCTTATCTCCCACAACTCTTCCTTGCAAGAATGCTTTGTTCTCTTCCTAGCCTACACAGTTGCCATTCCTGTTCCTGGAAGCACTCATTGACCGTCACTGTTGTCTGTGACACAGAAGTAGTCACTTAGGCCAAGGTTCTGGCTGCCTCGTGGCCCTTTGCACCCTGGCCACCCCACTCCCCGCTGCACTGCTATTTTGTGTCTTTCTTCTACACACCCTAACACTTGGCAGGAGATCAGAGCCTGCTGCAGGGGTCCCTGAGAGCCTAGCTCTGGATTTTTTTAAAATAAAGAAGCAATGCCACATGATGGCATTTGGGCCCCTCAGGGTGGCTTCTCTCTTGAGCCCCATGATCCCTCAGAGAAGTGGTGATAATTGAGCTTCTGGCATCTGGGATCTTGGGATTATGTCACCATTGGCGCCAAAAGAATCCTGACTGGCATCGATTGTCACAGCCAAAGGCTTGACTTTCACTGAGTCACCTACACTTTCTGGCTGTAGTAAATCCCCTCACCTCCCTCCTCCATTGATTTGCTCCATCAGAGCATTCATCCAAGAGCAGAGATATTTGTGTTTCCAATTCACCACATTTATGCCCCCACTTCCTTCTCAGGGTGCCCCCGGGACCACAGGGAGGCAAGTTGCTTGGCTGTCCCAGCAGCGGCAGTGTTAGAGAAAGTTTTCTCGTCCACACTTGCTCTGGCACCTTGCTGCACTGGCTAGTTGCTGCTGTTGTTGGTCCTTCGTTACATTATTAATTGATCCCTTTTCACCAGAGTTGCTTCTGTGTCTCCCTCTTACTGTCTATTTTTATCTGGAGAGAAGCTTCCATATCTCTCCTTTAGGCTTTAGCTTCATCCTTTTTTTCCCTTCGTCTCCATTTTTTTTGGCTTGGGAAGTTTATGCTACTTTCTCCATTTTCTACCTGCACTAATTCATAACTGTTGGCTGGGTGAAGGAACTGATGAAGGGAGGAACTTAGTTGTTTGCATCAGGACTTATTAAACTATCATAGTGAGGATGTGAGAACATGGATGCACGGTGAAGAAGTATTTTGAGAGAAACACTCATAACCAAGCACAGATTTAATGTGCTAGCATAATTTAACCCTAGCTTTGATAGTATGCTTTGTTTACCTGCATGTCAGTATTTCCTCTGTTGTCAATTTATGAAATAATTGATAAGATATGAGGCTTATGGTCTACTAATAAGAAACAAATAGCCCAGTTGTCACATGAATGTAACTCTTCCTAAGGAGTCCAAACTAGAGAGGCTTGTAATGTGGCTCAGGAAGAAAGTCAGGAGCAGTCCTTCTCAGCCTCCATATGGGCACCTGGGCTTTGGATATGGCAGGGTGCTCGAGAAATAATCTGTGATCTCATAGGCTGTGACACCCACACTATGACCAGCTGTATTTCTAATGTACATTTGTTTCTTGGCTTGAGATCATTTTTCCATGAGGCAGACTCAGATTACAGATCAGACTATGCTGTGTTTTTCTGTATTTGTCTCTGTTTTGTTTCTTTCTTTTTGCAACAGGGTCTTGATATATGCTGTAGGCTGGCTTTGAGCTCACTTTGTAGCCCAGGCTGTTCTCAAACTCAAAACAATTCTCCTGCCTCAGGAGAGTACTTGCATTATAGGTGTGCACTACCATGCTTGGCTTGCTAGTTTTTGACAAAGGGAAACTTTCACATGACACAAAACTTGTATGCAAACTACTTTTATTTTTCTACATCATTCATGCCTATATCTGTAACTTATTTGTGATGTCAACTGATTTGGTCTTTTGTTTGTATTAAATCAGTCAACTCTTGGTCAAATGTGTAGTCACCAAAAGAATAATAGTTAACATGTGTAGGGCCTGACAGATTTTACCCACTGGATTGCATTTGTCTTTGTAACAGTTTTATAGAACAATTAGACAGGTGTGATGTTGCCCTTTGAGACACTCAGCATAGGTCCTTAGAGTAAGGACCTCAGGTCCCACAGCCAGCTACAAGGGGAAGAAGGTCTGTAACTCCGGTCAGACAAGCATGGGAGGTCCAGAAGGCAAACCAGTGAGCATATGAATATGCTAGCTTTAACTGAGTTCTTTTTTTTATTTAGAAAAATTTTTATTTCGCTCTTTACTAAATTATGTGCACACAACTTTTTGAAAAAGTAGCTTTACAACAAATGTTTATAAATTCTTTTATGCCACCTTTTAAACTGTCATGTTTTTTCCACAAACTGTAAGTTCATAGCTTTTATTATAAACCACATTGAGTGTCCTTGAGGAAAACAAAAAGTGACTGATACATCTTTGTTAAATAGTAATGCATAAATCTTTGAATCAAATAATCATACATTTTTTTTTACGTTCTTGCTTTAGAGTTAGAAGTAGCCTTGGATTATAGAGTGAGTACTGAGGATTGACTGCTTTTAATTTTATTTCACTTTGTTTGACCAAAGACTAAATCTAATTTTGAGCTTAGTAATTCAATACAAAGTTGGATTTTTGTCCAGAATTAGCTCAGATTATAAAGCTGGTTGCAATTGTCTGCTGTTTAGGGAAGTTAATTTAGCATACAGAACTCATAAATGAGACACATGGTTTTAAAAGCATATGTGATTAAAAGAAAGTAATTGAAAATTGAAACGTCTGAAAAGCCAGGTTTTAGAGCTACCCTAATATAAATACCCAGGCTCCTGCCTGCGCAGGGATTTCAAGAAGTTATGCTTAGCTCAGCTCTTTCTACATTGGTGTTATAATCCACCAATGGAAGGACATTTGTACTCATGTGTTACCAGCTATGTAGTGAGTGATTCAAGTCATTTTGCTCTGCCTGTGATGTGTGTATATGTGTCTCTGTTTGTGCGCAGCAGATAGGGGAAAACCCTACTTAAATATGTTGCAAAGACAGAAATAATCATTTTGCTCAAATTGGCTCATGCTGTCTACAACCACTGATGGGGAACAGAGGCAGGCAGAGGCCCTAGCTGCTTTGGGTCTGACTCAACAGGACCAGTGTCAGATTCTGTCAGACTACCTTAGTTCATTTGTTTTTGGTATAATAAAATACCTGAGACTTGCTGTTGCTGGAACTCAACAGGCACAGCACAGTGACAGATGCAGGCTCTCTGGGTAAGGAGAGCTTGTGTGGAATGAGGGAGGACAAAGAGGCCACCGGCATCAGGTTTAACCACACCCATTTTAAAAATACTATTTTAGCTTTCTCTACTGCCTCTTATTCAATGAATTTGTTTATTTTTGTGTGCTAATTATTCTCTTCCTACTTCTACCTTCCATTTTAATTTCATAGACAAATTGTTAAAAACTGACTTTGAAATAGTGTTTAAATGAGATAATATTCGGTGACAGCCTGAGGAGTCGTGAGTATACCAAGCAGCAGCTGTGTAATCGTCAGTAGGCACAGGCAGCTCCTTATTCTGGGAAGAAAGGAGGAAGGAGTGCTTCAGGTATAAGAAGGAAAGCTGTCTCTCACAATGGAGAAGTAAAAGCCAGTCCATTGCCATCTGAGAGCTCAAACTGCGCGTGGATGAGCAAGGGTGGTCCGCACAGCTGATGGGTGAATCGCGTCAGTTACCAGCCCACTTTCAGCACATGCGCACTCACCTCTCATTGCCTTTCGTGCAACAGTGGGCTGGACGTGGTCGTCCTCCTTTCCTGGCTGGCATGCTTTTAGGCCATGTCATCAGTGGACTCTGCAGGGACACTAGGCACAGAACAGTTTTCTTCTGGTTCTAATGTGCTTCTCTCACCAGGTATTTTAGCTTGCGTAGCGGGTGTTCTTCACCACCCACCTTCCGCACAAGTGCAAGCTGGCAGCATGCACTGACTAGCCCTTTCCTGTGACATTTTTAGGTAGAGTTGCAGCAGAGTGCCAAGCGGCACCCTGAAGACAGTTGCCATGCTGCTCCCTGGGGAGTTTTCCAAAATGTTCTGGAAAATGTCCCAGTGTGTCAGCCTGCAACAGTAGCTGTGAGCTGTGGCCAGGACCTCTAAGGCCAGGTTATGATGTAATCCTGGCACAGAGAAGTCTTCCAGTAGTCTATGTCAGCCCTGGGATGGGTTATAGCTGCAGGTCTGCGTTCCTTAGAGTCCTCTTCTTACTGGCCAGTGCTTCTTGACTTTGTCTTCTTTTGTGGTTAACAACTCTTACTGTTAAGCTTTCCCTGTTCCTATTCACATAAAGCTTCGGTCTGCTGTTTGGACCCTGCCTGACAACATGTGTGTGCCTTCCAGGCAGCTGTCCCCAGCACATGGCAGCCCTCTAGAGTTCTGTCTTTGCACGTTTGCCATGTTTCCTCAGCACACTATGTTCTAGCAAAGTTCAGGCTAGCCAATTTGCTCTCACCAAGAATTGACATTAGCAAAATGGACAAGTGTTATCTATAGAATGCTCTTTGGATGCCTAACTGAGGAAAAACCCCAGATAGATACCTGGTTATGTAGTATCATAGATATGTTCAATGTAATTGTGGTCTTGAATATTTTTAGGTCTGACACCAGTGTTTGGGCCCTTGTTGCAGCCCCTCATCTCTGCTTTGGTTGTCCTTATCCCTCCAGTGCAGTTGTTAGTCCTTTAACCCTCTCACTGCCCATCTCACCCCCACAGGCCCTACATGCTTCACAGCTGCTGAGCAGGGTAAATCTCAGGTCCACATCTATGTCTTGGATTTACCGTCTAAGCTCTGCAAGTGTACACAGTTCTACACAGTTCTTAGCTTCTAGGATGCTCAGTTGTAAATTAGGAAGTAATCATGCTTCATCCACTAAGTTATCAAAAGCATAATTATATCAATGAGTCCTTTGTGACATATATTCATAAAAATTACAATTATGATTTCCCTGGCATTAAAGATATTTAATGTGGTTAGACAGAAAAAAGGTAGTCTAGCACAGTAGCATCTTTCTGGCACAACAAGAGATCATATCAATAGAAGTAGTGAAAAGCAGGAGGGGCACACTCCAGCCTCCACTTGACTGACGTCCTAAGGGCCTCCGTGGAAGCCCCAAACACTTTCAGAGTCACAGTCTCACATATTGCTGAATGGAAGGCAATACTTTGGAGTAAAATGAATAAGACTTTGGTGGGGGATGACAGAAATATGAATCCTAGCTTTCGTTTGGCCTGTTGGATTAGGTCCATTAGCCACCTAGTTAATGTGCCCCTTGCCTTGAAACTAGGGATAGTACCACTAATGTTTCTAAAAATGGTTTTGGGAAAGTTGGAATGAGTTGTATAATGACTATATACTTTAATGCTTGTCACATTGGAATCTATTGCCCAATGAGTGCTAATTCTTCTCAGGGTTGAAATAAATCTCTTAAAAAAATCATTTAATTAAACCCTTGCACATGAGAGATGGGAAAAGTAAGATCCAGAAATGCTGTTATTTATTTCCTAGAGGGAAACAAGCAATTAAGAAATGACTCAGGGAATACGGAAAGATTATTTTAAGTGCACTTCAACGTTTTAAAGTAAATTTCCTGAGGAAATTGTTTCTGTGTGATGAGATAAAACATTTGAAAAGAAATATTTTTAGCAGCATCCACGTTAAAAACCACCCATTATATCAGCTCCTGGCTGAGACAGCCACGTGACCAGGCATTTCGTCACCATCGACCTCCTCACCACGAGCAAAAAGAACTTCCACGAGTCCAAGAACTGTGGAAATCACATTTGCAGTAAAATAAATTAGACACCTAACATGTGTAACCAACCTTTTTTAGTTTATGGTAATGTCATACCACCCTGTTAGTTTTTGTGGGAAAGTTATAATGATAAAATAATTTAGGACTAATCTTGGGATGTCCCGTTGGTCTATCATGCACCATTTTTCAGTATGTGTCCTGCTGACCTTGAAGGAATTGAGTTTGTTTGAATCCTTAAATATCTCTGAGAGAGATCTTTTTAGAAATGGTCTTAGATTTCTGGCATTCCATCTTCCTATCTGTGAGAGATGGAGCCTTTCTTCTGAAGTCTGGCTTGATTCTGTGAGTCGTGGAAGCCCTGATAAGCAACAGCGAGACTGTACGTGAGGAGGTCAGAGGCCTTTACTGCTGTCTTAAAACCCTCACATTTGTGGCAGTGCATCTCTGAGGACCAAGTCTGACCTTGCTGAGGCTGCACACAGGGAGGTAACCTGAGCCGGCAGATGGAGCCGCTGCACTGAGGGGAGGCTGCTTCAGACCCTGCAGCCAGGTGCCAGACACTGAGTGAGAAGCCAAGTGGAGCTCCTTCCTAGTCACAACTGCAGGAGCCCACCTGAGCAGGAACCAGCTGTCAGCAGGAGCCCACCCTAGTGCCATAGTGCTTGTTGTTTTAAGCCACTGACTTTGGGAGGGGTCTTGGGGTCATTGATCTTCTGCAGCAACAAGGAGAAATCTCCTTTTCTTCCTTGTTTAAATACTTAGCAGAACAGATCACACCTAGCTGCTGAGGCCATGTTGCATGCTGGTAGTGGATGTTTCTGTGCAATTGCGGTGAACGCATTCTTTAGTTTTACCTTACATGTTGCCAGCTTCAAAACAAGCTTTGATGCTGTGATTAATAAATATGGTAAGTGAATCATCAGACGTTAAGTCAGAAGCTTAACTCTTTGTTTCATCCATTAAATGACCTTTCATGCTGTTACTTATAAGTTCATAAGTGGAATGCCTTACAAATTTTTCCTCAAAAATATATGTCAAAGAGGATCTACAAACTGCAGTATAGGGTTTCAGGGTAAATCCTGAGGGGATTTGACAGACCTTATTAGATACAGAAGTTACATTTCTTGCTATATAGGTCTTGCTTCATCTTGGTCTTAGCCATCCAGCAGAAAAAGTATAAAAACAAAGTATTAAAAAGTAAAGTCACATTAATATGCTGAGCTGTGAAAGGCTCAAGTCAACAACTTCTGACATTGCCAGTCCTATGGATAACCTACTACTATTATGGACTACTGGACTATATTGGATTATTTTGCTGAATTTACATGCCTACTATTTAAATGGCAATGGAATACCCATCTCTGACAAAACTAAACAAAAAAGGGGGATACAAATGAAGGACCATTTTGTATTTGTATATACAAAACAGTTAGGATAGATATACAGCTACATTTTCTTAATTCAATGAGAAGAAAGATTTGTACTAATAGTGTTTGGACAGGATATCATGTCTGCATCTTGTACTATGAATAACCACCACGAAGACAACAATATGCAATGTCTTAATTATTGAAACTGTCCTACTAATTGGTTTTGAAACTGTCTCATTGCTATTTGTTTCTCAATAAAATTAATACAAAATGTATATGTCAAGAATTGTCTGTCTGTTTTGGGCTCTGTTAATCATCTTGGAATTTCCCCAGCACAGTGGGGCATCGGATATCTCCAGCCCATTGCTCATGAGTTACTTGAACTTGTTTTTCTCTCCATACTTGTGGCCTGACCACTCCCACTTATTATTCATGCTAAGGTCAAACATAACCCCCACCTTAGACCCAGGGATTAGTTCATTCATCATTCACCAATCATTCATGGAGTGCCCCCCCTGCGCTAAAGAGCTTCAGTCTTCCCAGGTACCTTATCATCCTCAGCAGGTCTTCTCTTGCCTGTGAGCAGCACAGCAGTCACCAGGCCCTGAGGCTTCCAGCTGTGCCCAGAAAAGAGTGAGGCATTTCCCCCTTCCAGCCTGACTCAGAGGGCAGGACAAGGATGGCCTTGGGTGTCCCCAGACTCAGTTGATGATTTGCAGTCCCCAACATTGTCACACAAACTTGCTTCTCTTCTGTTCTTTCTCTAATTCTGTCAAAACCACTGCTGTCTAAGACGTTGTTCAATAAATCCAGAAGTAATTCTCAACATTTTCATCTCCTTAAAACTCTTTGTCTAGTCCACTGCAAGGGATGGCACCTAGCACTACACCCTATTCACTTTTAGAAGTCGAAGAGACTGAGGCAGAATTCCATTTAGTTGAACCCCTGCCTGAAGTATTTACATAGAAGCAATCTTGCCTAAATTACCTCATTCCTCACTCCTTCCCCTGCCCAGTCAGAACTTAACAAACGTATAGGAGATAAGGAGGAGACAGGATCTATTTAGGGCAGTAAGAGACAGACTACTTGCCCACACTTAGCCATAAATCCCTCTGCCTGAGACCTCACATCTATAGGATATATAAGAAGCACCACATTCCTGCCCAGTTGCCATAGCAACAAAGAAACTACAAAAGCAGGGAAGGAACAAAGAAGTGGGTCTTTTGTGTTTTCCCAGATGGCAATGGGAGCACATGGGTCACCAGCTAATAAAGGTTCTGCAATTTCTTTTAATTTGGTCTCCAGTGGGTGATATATCCAAACCCAGCCATTACACCACCACTGAATCTGAACAGTGTCTTTCTCAGTTGCTCTTCTCTCATTGCTGGGACAATTACCCGACACTCAAAATGAAGGAAGGTAAAGTTTATTTGGCTCACAGTTACTGGAGCTTTCAGTTCATATTCAGCTGGCTCCAAGGCAGACTGGCACGTTGCAGAGAGTAACAATTCATGGCGGTAGAAAACAGCAAGAGTGAAAGGGAGAAGTAGCAGCAACAGTGGCTACAGAGAGCAAGTCTGTCTTCCTGAAGTTGCATCCAGATTCTCTGCCCCAGACTGGTCGTAGCACTCACACCCATAATCCCAGTGGATCATGAGTGAATCTCAAACTCTAGAAGTCCCCACCCCATGAACGCATGAGCTTTGGGGGACAACTAGACACCACCCGTAACAGTGTCAAAGTGTGCTTCAAATCTGGTCACTTCTCATTCTTCCCTGAGACCCCATCCATGCTACCCTTCTCCACCAGGTACCAAAGCTTTTCACCATATGGCCTGATGTTCTATCTTCATTTCCTTCCAGTTCTCTCCAGCTTGTATATCATTCACAACCTAGGATTATGTCACATCTCTAACACTTCATCCACAGATTCATTGCACCTTAAAATCAAGACATATGTGTCCCTTTCCCTAGGTCTGGAAGACCATGGATGGTTCTATTTGCCCACTTGTCTGGCACTATCTTATTTCTCCAATACTCTGGGTAGGTATTCATCTTCTTTCAGCTTCTTGAACATGTCAAGATTTTTTTCTCCATACTAATTTTGCATTTTATTTTCTTAGCATGGTCTTCCTCCTCCAACCCATATACCTAATTTGATTTACGTACTGTCCCAGAGAAACTTTCTCTAATCAAACTTTAGCAGATTGCCCGCCCTCCGTCATTATTTCCTCTTACCTGTTTGTCATTTCTTTCATAATACCATTGCCATTTGTAGCTACCTAGTAACTACCTTTTAATTTATGTTCATTTGTTTGATTTCTTTCCCCCACTAGACAAAAATCAGTAAGGTTCAGTTAAATGTATTTTATTCAGTGTTCTATACTTGCCTCTATGACAGTACATGGCATTTAAATGAACTGATAAGAGAATGAGGCATTTGTGAACTGTACCCAGTATGGTGCGAAGTATATAACTTAGTGGTTATAAGTCTATTACATAATTCGAATCTACAGACAAATTCTTATCATCCAGGAATTGTCAGGTATGAAATAGCAAAAGGAGAATATTATAAAGAGGAAATGAAGCTGTTCTGAGATGTCTAATCTCTTGGACATGGAAGAAATGCCAGTGAAGGAACACAGGGGCTTTTATAAGACATGGAAGAACTCAAAATGTGTAAGATTATGCTGTGTACTAGATGTGCTGCTACATTCAGAGGATCCAACACTCTAGAATGCTGCTTTCTAACATTAACTACAACCAATTCTGCAAGGCAACTTCCAACCAATCTGTTTTTCTTTAGATATGTAAGGAACACTTACAATATCTATGTGATGAAAATAAAGCTTTGCTGGTTCAGATAATAGGAGAGAGTACATGACAGCCATGGGGTCAACCTAAGGAGGATGGATCCTGTCACACTTCCACTAGCATCTGTCAGATACCATTACAGTTTGTGTGTAGTTGTACCCCCAAAAGTCCCATGTAATCATGAGGTAGACTAGACTTTGTGATTAACTTATGATCCACAGGGATTATGAGTGTGAGTGCTGGTGGGATTATGAATATGAGTACTATTTCCAGCCTGGGGCAATTTAAGGAAGACAGACTTGTTCTTTGTAGCTGTTGTTGCTGTTACTCCTCCCTTTTGCTCTTGCTCTTTGCTTCCACTGTGGAAGGCTTCACTCTGCCATGTGCCAGTCTTTCTTGGAGCCAGCTGAGTAAGGACCGAAACCTCCAGTAACTGTGAGCTAAACAAACTTTCCTTCCTTCATTTTGAGTGTGTGGTATTTGTCCCACCAATGAGAGAAAAGTAATTGAGATAGAAGTTGGTACCAGAGAAATGGGGTCGTTGCTGTGGCTAAACCTGACCATATGGATTATGCGCTTTTGGGAATGGCTTATGGAAGGAGATAGAAAAAGAGATAGAACAGCTTCAGCTTCTCTGTATGGGAAATTCTGGTCAGAGCTCAGAAGGCTGATAGAAAGCTTGTCTATAATACCAGGCTGGGCCATTTCTGCTGGGATGAAGGACTGCATTGGTTGTTGGACTCTAGATCACTTGTGTTATGGCTTGGCAGAAAGTTTGTCTGCATTTTGCTTGTGTTCAGAGACTTTGCCTAAGCATGATGGACCGATCATCCTTTCAAAAGAAATTGCAAAGCATCAAATATTGAAGCAGTAGCATGGCTACTGTTGGGGGCTTTTAGTCAGACTTACATTGAGAATCAAGAGCAAAGAGCCCAACAGAATGACTTAAAATGTTGTGAGTTTGGCCAGAAAGGAAGCTACTATAAATCTGTGGGCTGCAAAGATAGGACTGAGAGGATCTCCATTGCTAGGAAGGAACAAGAGAAGGATGGCTGGAGGGTATCACTGAAGACAGAAGGTTCTACCCTTTGCAGCCTCAGAATTGCAAGGGTGAGGGCCTTTGCTTTGAGGGGATAGCTACAGAGCCCCACAATCCAGAATGGCAGCAGTGGCCACACCATGTTCCAGAATGGTGCCAGTACAGAGAATTTATTCCTCAGGCTCAGAGTCAGAGTGCTCAGCGATCCAGGCACTTGACCCCTACAGCCAAAAGAGAGGAAAACTTGGCTACTGCTTCAGCTTGCAGTGGACCTTGGCATCATCTATGTGGTGTTGGTTTCAGGTGCTCACAGAATGTAGGAGTTCTAAGGTTAAGAAGGTTTCCACTTCAATTTCAGAAGACCTGGGAGGCCAGGCAGGGTGGCCCTGTGTAGAGCTGGGAGTGCGAAGACTATTCAGTGGAAACCTCAGAAGTTTCGAAAAGCAAAGAATCTTGATCATCTAAGGGAAACCACAAAGAGGAAGCAAAGGAGATCTGAGAGAGAAGCCATGGGAGTCACAGCAGTGAAGCCACATGGAGTTCCCAATTTGCCACAGATTGTCTTGGATCAACCAAATGGAACTATAAGGACTTACTGTTTGCCCTCCTGAATTTTGGATTTGCTTTGGTCCCAATGCTTGGTATCCTGCTGTGTATAATGTTTATTTTGGGCCATTGAATGTTGGAGGTGTTTAACTTTTCATTTGTATAGGGGCTCACAGCTAAGAGTTCTCCTTAGGTCTTGGAGGAGACTTGGGACTTGGACTTTTCAATAATGCTGAAACTGTTAGGGCTTCGGCAACTGTTAGAGATGGACTTTGCACTAAAGAATGTGCATGAGTGTTTGGGGGCCCAGGGGAGGAATATTACAGTTTGTGTCTAATTGTCCCCCCCAAAGCCTCATGTAGTCATAGGGCAGACTTCTAGACTTTGTGATTAACTCATGATCTATTGGGATTATGGGTGTGAGTACTGCCCCAGCCTGGGGCAGATAGCCTGAACACAACTTTTGGGAGACAGACTTGTTCTCTGTGGCCATTGTTGCTGCTACTCCTCCCTTTGGATCTTATGCTTTTCTTCTACCATGAAAGGATGCTCCCTGCCATGTGGTAGTCCATACAGCTGTGTATGGACTGAAACCTCCAGTAACTGTGAGCCAAATAAACCTTTCCTTCCTTCATTTTGAGTGTCAGGTATTTGTCCCAGCAACGAGAGAAGAGTAACTGAAACAGTTATTTAGTCACACTGCGGTCAGTGTATTAAACAGTAATTGCATTAGACAGCAAGGAATAGATCAAAAATAAACATCTTTATTAAATAATAAATACAATAGTTATTGCAGACCATTCTCTTCCTTATAATGCACATTTCTCACTTCTGTGCAATGTAAAAAAAAGAAGTGAAATGTCTTAGCCAACGCTCTGTAACACATAAAGATATGGACAGGTCTCATCTTCTTTGGCCACTGCACCTACAGGCACCTTGATCACAATAAATTAGGAAACTGTCCATTATTCATTCAAAAAGCCCACATCTGTCTTTTCCTTATCTTGGTTACACAGTAGCCAGCTGTTACTTTTGAATATGTGTGTCACCATCCTGGCATTAGGGTCAAACTCAAGCTGTGTTGATCCACTGAAGAAATAGAAAAACCCTGTAAATGAAGATGAAGGGAATGATGAGACATTCTTCAACATGTCAAAATTTCAACATATATAACTTAGAATAAAAGTGAGCTAATAAAAGGTGGCATTTTCTAATCTATTCCATTGATCCTCAGGTCTTTTTTTGGTCTTAACCATCCAACAAGAAAGTATAAACACGAAATATGAAGAGTAAAGCCATATTAATATGCTGAGCTACAAAAGGCTCAAGTCAACAACTTCTGACATTGCCAGTTCTGTAGATAACCCACTACTATTATGGACTACAGGACTATATTGGATTATTTTACCGAATGCATGCACCTACAATATTGAATGGCAATGGAATACCCATGTCTGACAAAACTAAACAAAAAAGGGAGATTTAAATAAAGGACCATTTTGTAGTGTAAAATATATGTATCTGTGTATACAAAATACTTAGCATAAATATGCAGCTACTTTCTCTTAGTTCATTGAGAAGAAAGATTTGTATTACTAGTGTTTAGTAATAACAGGATATTATGTTTGCATTTTGTACTACGAATGACTACTATGATGACAACGATATACAATGTATTGATTATTGTAACTATCTTATTAACCTGTTTTGAAACTGTCTCGTTGCAATTTGTTTCTCGATAGAATTAATTAAAAAATAAAAGATGGCATTCATTAAACAGGTCTCTGTGTCAGGCGCTATGCTGGGTATATTATACAATTTATTTAATTTATAATTGCAAAAACAGTGTAAGAATCACTAATGAGGATGAAATGGGATTTCCCAAGATCACATTTCTAGTGAAAGATGGAGGGAGGATCCTATCTCTTCTATCTCATTTCAGTGTCCCAAAACACTAGAGTTGTTGCCTTTAAATACACAGAACTGTATGGTATTTTAAAAGGCAATTTCTCCCTTTACTCTCAACTAGTTTTATCTCCTACAAGGTACTAACTCACAGTTTGAAAAGCAACTGAACTAAAAAACGAATCAGAGCCTTAAATACTGTGGTACAGCGCACTGCAGTTCATTTTCTGCTTCACATGCACTAGGCCAAGTTATTTTGGTAACAGGGCAACAGTTGCTCCAGCGCTGTGATTGCCGGGGCATGGCAGCCTCCTCCAGAATCCCTTCAGGGCGGTCCAGGGCTTCACCACCCCTGCCCTTAGCCCCAGCTAATCTTTGTCATCTGAGTACTTGGGGGGACCCTAACTGACTAACAATCGTAACAACTCACGGTGACCAACGTAAACAACTGATGCTGGCAACAGCAACCTAGACAGAGCCTGGTAGGACAGGACAGGAAACAGAAGGGAGCAGAGTGGTGTGAAACTCAGTCATCAGTGAGCCGGGTTGTATTTTAATCTCTCTCTCTCTCTTTTGGCAGAACCAGGGAATGAACTCAGGCCCTTGCTCTTGTCAGGGAACCGCTTATTCCACTGAGCCATCTCCAAGGCCCTGATTTTTGTAGCAATATAATGGCCAGAAAAATAATGGGGTCTGTGTGAAGCTATGGTTTTAGATATGAAATTCACCCTTTGTGTGTAGATATGAAATAGAAATTTGGAAGTTATTCAAAAAAAGTAAAATTGAAATTTAATTTGTGTATTTGGAAAGTTAAAATTTTCAGGAATGTGAAGTTAAAAGTATTTAAGGCTCAGTGATTTGAAAGCTGGGTGTGACTGTGCATGCCTGTAATCCCAGCACTCAGGAGGCTGAGGCAGGAGGATTGCTGTGAGTTCAAGGCCAGCCTGGACTACAAAATGAGCCCAAGGCCCGCCTGAGCTACATAGTGACACTCTGTCTCAAAAAGACAAAAAAAAAAAAAAAAAAACTCAATAATTTAAAAAACTGTTTTGATTTTTCATTTTAAACCTTTTAGCAACTTTATGGCATCATCATTTATACAGCTTAAAATCTAAAAATTGTAAATGTACAGCTTGATAAGCTTTAGTAAATATCATGTAGATATTTCTACGCAAATATTCCTAGCAGCAATGTCTATAATGGGCAAGTGCAGGAATGGCTCAGAACATACTTCACTTCAGTTTGACGGTATAAACTCCCCAAGTACCCCTACTAGCAATGAGATGGGCATCCTCTTACCAAAGCTCTGTGTTACAGCGTCAACCTTCCCATCAACACCTGGAAAGTCATCGGCTATAAGTCTTGGGAAGCCTTGTTCCATAGACTGTCGTTTTTCATCAAATCTGCACCAAGGGAAAGAAATCCAGCTCAATATTTTATTTATTTTTTAAAAAGATCTAAATTATTTTGTACATATTTTGATCTAGCTAATCCATGTCAAGGCATTTGTCCTAAGGGGAGTGTGTGAAGAGAGAATTATATATCACTGAAAACCTTTGGCAACATGGACATTTGCTAAAATTATGCTTCTGAAGAAAGAAATTGGAAGCAAACTAAACATGCAGCAAAGAGGACTAAAGTATCATGTTATCACACAATACAATATAATTCAGCCATTAAAATAATATTGCATAAAATAATTAAGACTTAGGGATATATTAGTGTTGAGTTTATATTACAAAGTAAAAAAAATTAGGTTTATGTTTTGTTTTTTGTTACTGAGAATCAAACTCATAACCTGTACTACTGAGCTATAAACCCAGCCTAATTTCTTAATCTAAAAAATTAGATTAAGAAACATGTATAATATTTTTATATTTTAGTAAAAATATAAATATGAGGGAGAGTATGTACATATATAAGATCTATATCTATATCTATATCTATATCTTTAGTGAGAGAGAGATTTCAATAGTAGTTTTCTGGGCTGGGGAGATGGCTCAGTGGAATAAGCACTTCCCTGGCAAGTTCAAGGGCCTGAGTTCAATTCCTGATTCTGCCAGAAAAAACAAATAGTAGTTTTCTGTGGAGGTTGAGCTTATGGACAACTTAAATATTGTTGAAATTAGTAATGATGTCATTTTTTTTTCTGTATTTTAGGGAAGAGTCTACAGGTTGTCCAGGGTCTCACAACTAGATTGAACTCTTAGTGATTCTCCAGTTTATAGCCCTGTTCAGCTCAATATTTTATAGAAACACCATGATGCAAACATTACTGCCTAATGTTAATGTTCTAATGTGGAATCCTAGATGAATTTCCAAGTTGTTCAAAGAGATGGTAAACATTGTAGGGCTACAACAATAATGTGACTTTCCTGGGCTTATGAGCTTATCACATAAAACAACATTCTGCCCAAAAAAAGGACACTATTTTATTCTTCAGAGCTTCCAAAAATCTGCTTGAGGTCAGCTTTCTAAGCCTAGATACATAGGAGTTGGGTACCTACCTGCCACAAATACAAAAGGACCATATGCAAGATACAAAGTGAATTAAGAAACTTGACTAAAGGGCCAGCCAAATAGCTCATCGGATTAAAGCACTTACAAGCAGGCACAGGGGCTGGGAGCTCTATCCTTGGGTCCTGCAGTGCCAGCCCCACCCCAGGGCATGCTGAGATAGGCAATTGAGACTGGATGTGGTGGAGCACGCCTGTATTTCTAGCACTTGAGAGGCTGTAAACAAGAGAATCAATACAAGTCCTACCTAGCAGTGAGACGTGAGACCCTGGACACCCTGTAGACCCTTTCTAAAATACAAAAAAAAAAAAAAAGAAAAGAAAAAAGAAACTTTATTGAAAACAAACTCCTCATTCTCTATCACAATGGGGCCCTGTAGAATTCTGTCCTCTGTGTTGGACACATGACCGAGGGACCACTATTCTGAAGGGCCTTTCTATTTGGAAACTAAGCAGCTGTCAGCTGTCTTCCTCATATTGAGAATATCTGAGTTAGAGAAAGAGGTCGAGAGGGCGCGTTCTGCATGAAAGATACCAGGTTAGGCTCCAAGAAAGTCACTCTCAGGCATCTTACCTCCAGTATTTGTCCCCCGTAAAGAAGTACGTTTTCTTCTTTTCCTTATCAGAAAAAGCAGCATCGATTTTCTGTATGGCTGAGGGAAGTCCCAGAGTATGGATGCTTCTTGGGTAGCCGGCTTGTACCTCACTTCCTCTGACTGCCCAGAACTTACTTCCTATTGAAAAAAAAATCCCAAAAAATGGAATGAAGCCTTTTAGTTTTAGAAATGATTGTGATGGTATTGTGCTAAAGAGAGAGCTTGGGTTGAGTCGGAGCCGCTAGCACAATCCTGAGTGTCCAGTGTACTTAACAGATGTTTCCTGGATGAGTGAATGAATGATGAACCACATGGGTGGACGAACACCTAAGAGCGCAACACTGCCTCACTGTTATTTCTGCGTTAAGTATCCTTTGAAATAAGAAAGAATTACAGGAAGGTTAAAGGAATAAATATGAGAAATTAAGAAAAAGAGAAAGTTCGTCAATAGTTAATTACAACAAAACAAGGCTCTGAAAAGTTTGTACCAACTGATACGGAAACAGACGAATCGCTGAATTCCTACGTAACTGGCTTAAAAAGCAACAGAAGCCCAAATGGCACATGACCAAGAGAACAAGCATAAACTCTTTCTTTCTTTCTTTTTCTTTCTTTCTTTCTTTCTTTCTTTCTTTCTTTCTTTCTTTCTTTCTTTCTTTCTTTCTTTCTTTCTTTCTTTCTTTCTTTCTTTCTTTCTTTCTTTCTTTCTTTCTTTCTTTCTTTCTTTCTTTCTTTCTTTCTTTCTTTCGGAACCGGGGATTGAGCTCAGACCCTTGCGCTTGCTACAGAAGCGCTTATTTTATTGAGCCATCTCCCCAGCCCCTGTATTGCCTCTTAAAAGCTTAGAACATAGAGCTGTTCTCATCACATGACCGTTCTTCAGGAATGGGTGTGCTACCTCGGCCTCTGCCCTTCCACCGAAGTTACAGAACTAATTTGTCAAGTTCTATGAAAATGCCTGTGGTATTTGAATTAAAAATGTTATATATGTGCAGAAATGAACAATTTTAGTTATGTTACAATTTCCTACCCATCTAGAAGATATTCACTATTATTGTCATTCTAATACAAAAATTTATGTTTATAAAAATCTTTTTATTCTTTCTGCTCCACAAATGCTGATATGTTATTTTTGTTTGTTTTTTTTTTTTTCCCAGGCTTTTCCTCTTGACTCCTGGGTTGCAGGGAGAATTTAAAATAATAAACTATATGGGGATTTAAAATGAATTATTGATTTCAGTCTGTATCAGGTATTTAAAAAATAATGCTTCTTTGTGTAAAGCGCTTACAGAAGATTTCTGCAGCAATGAACCATTTCAAACTTAATAAAAAAACAGTAGAATAGCAAAAACATGTATCGGTGGAGGTTTTTTTTAAATTAATGAAATTTCTTGGTACATTTGAAGTATGCATAGTGGCTGCGCTCACCACTGAGAAGTGGTTCCTATACCTGACCCATCTTGATCCTTTTTCCCCACTCCTCTATTTTACTTTCAACTCTTCTTCCCATCCTTATTTGTAAAAGCTTTGTTTCCATTTTTTCCTTCTTTCCTCATTTTCTTTTCCCTTCCTTCCTTTCCCCCTCCCTAGTTCCTTTTCCCATTTGGAAGGGAATAGTCAATGAAATCTTTGCAATAGAACTTATTTCAATAATTTAAAAATTGTGGATAGTATTTACCTTTAAAAATGAAAACTGTATCCTTGCTATTAACTTCATAAGCAGCATCTAAGTCTGACGGAAGAGAGGGCCAAAATGTAGAAATCAGATGAAACTCAGGTTGGGGTTTCCAGGGGAGTTTACGCCACAAATATCTGTAATATACAAAAATTGTTTTCAATTGTCTTTCTCTTTTAAATAAGCAGAGAAGCACTGATACATAAATAACCCTGATCTTTTCTTTCAATTAATGTTAATTCATCCTTTTTCGGAACTTGGTATTGGATTGTCCCATGGGTGATTCCAGAGTAACAGAATGTAGGGCAGGAATATTGGTCAGCTACAACATTTAGCTTAACTTTATTCTGAAAGTTTATAAATCATTGTTTATATTATGTGCCAATAAATATTTCTCCAAAATATTGTGTGCCTTTTTATGCCTGTATGTGAATATCTGAGCTGCTATGGGTCAGAGATAGGAAGATTTTTTTCTTATAATTATCTTTCATAACCATTTGAATATTGTGGGGAAGCATATGTCATTTTCTTTGCTAAGATCAATTCAGTGAAATAGTGGCTTTATAAAAGAAATGTGAAGGTACTGCTTTGCTTCTAAAGATTTACAGTACTTTTTGAAGATGTTCCATGATTGATGATATTTAAAAACAAAACAGATAAAAGCCCTTGCCTTCACAGAATTTGTGTTCTAATAATTAAGAATCATTTTTTGTAAGTCTTTAAAATATAGTCTGGGTTATTCAAAGGAGCTGTTAAAAATGCAGTAAGAAGCAGATTACAGCCAGGTACTGTGGTGGACACCAGTAACCCCATCACTCTGAGAGGTTGAGAGAGGACTAAAATTTCAGGCCCAATCTGGGCAACTTTACAAATTAGGACACCATGTAGCTGAGTGTGAAGAGACAGAGTTCATTACCTAATCTCTCTCTCTCTCTCTCTCTCTCTCTCTTTCTCTCTCTCTCTCTCTCTCTCTCTCTCTCTCTCTCTCTCTCTCACACACACACACACACAGAATCCAATCGAAATGTCATGATTCTAAAATATACAAGATATATTTCATCTAAGTTTCAGTTTGTTTTCCTTTTCTAAGCATTGTGCATCATGAGAACAGATAGGAAAACATAACTTTCCACTCTCACCTGTCTTTGAAGAACAGGATTTCTCCTCTCAGGGTGCTGACTGCATCGAAGGACAAAGCTGGGTCACATGCAGCTGGTATCTTAGACTCTAGTGGACTAGATTCAGTGGGCACCACAGGAGCATCAGGAGGGGTAGGAGGAGGTCCTAAAGGCCACAGAGTGGGGAAGATAAAGCGTTAGGCAAGATGGGGTGCATATGCTCATTTACATGCTTTCTTGATCTTCTCAGACACTCTAGGTAGCCTCTCCAAAGTCTTCCAGCATCACTTACCATAGAGGGACTGAATGCCGTCCACATCATCCTGAGAAAGACGAAATCGAGTGAGGTCTTTGAATGAGTCATAGACTGAGTACATCAGCGCCTGAGCATCATTGGAGTGGAAGAGCCCCAAGGAGTGGCCAAGTTCATGAGCAGCAACCAGGAATAGATTGGTCCCTATTTAAGAAACCACAGATGTTGAAAGTCTTAGCAGCTGTTCATTTTGAAAATACACACATGAAATACATGCCAGATATCTAAGCCATCCCTTGAATCACACATTATGTTTTCCAACCCTTGAAATTTGGTTCATTGATTGAAAGATTCCATACTTGATTGAAATGCCAGTGTTTTTCATGGTTGAGTTGAAGCCAGCACACAACTTTTCACTATATCTCTCTCTAGTTGTTTCTTGGCTTAGGAAAACTAGGCCACTGTTCCTAAATATTTAGTGATGAGCATTGTTTCCAAAGGGTAATTCTTTGGAAGCACCAGGATTGGTAGCATATCAATACATACAACTCTTGATTTTCTAAAACGTAAAAGGTTGTCACATTCATATTTCCTAATACCTGCCAGTTTCCATCTTAGTTGAAATTAACTAGCAAATATTTGTGCTTGCCTTTAACTTTTTAAAAAATGTATTTAGTACAGGTTCTACAGTGTCTCACTATACAGACTGGATTAGTAGTGATCCTCCTGTTTTCAGCCTCTCAAGCACTGGGATTACAAGCGTGCGCCAACATGCCCCGTCTCAATCACTGTCTCAGTGTGCCCTCAGGGAGGGGCTCAGCAAGGCATAGCCCCTACCTCTACCTAAGCAGGTGCTTTAATCTGATGAGCTATCTGGCCAGCCCTATTTTCCTCAAACTCTTAAGCAACAAATCTATGATTGATTCCCATGGGGATTTAGCCTGGTTTGTTTTTCTTCTTTGTCATAATCAACATTTTTTTGAGACAGTGTCACACTATGCAGTCCAGGCTGACTTTATGCTTACTTTTAACCTCAAGCTGGCCTCAGACTCACAGTTATCCTCCTGTCTCAAAATCTTGAGGGCTGGGATCATAGGTGTGCTCCACCACACCCTGTTCTTCAATTAATTTTTAATTATCAAAAATCTTCCCGGTATAGTCACCATTGCATATGTGCATTCTTTAGTTTAAAACAGACACATGCCTAAATGCAGTTTCCATCAGCACAAACACAGCTGCCTTCAGTTTTTCTTTATATTATAAAGCATTTTATTACTAGCATTTAGCCAGTGCTGTACAAAATTCTGAGAAAAGAATAAAGTAATATCGTTCCAGGCGGCAGAGCTTCAGGTTTGTAACAGTGGAGCTATTCTTTCATTTGTGTTAATGATCCCACCCAGTCTCAGCAAAAGACTAAGACTAACCACCTGTTTCCAAATTTCATTTTAAGAAAGAGAGCATGCAGTTAAGTTGAATCATTGTGTGTTAGTAAGAGTTGGGTTTTTGAGAACCAACTCAGGGGAAACAGTGTTCCTGAACTAGGGATAGCAATGGCATATGTAGAAAGGTGACCTGGACATGTCCTTTGATTCCTGGCATTGTCTCTTGATATTTACTTTTAAGAGAAAAAGAGACAAATGGGAAGGAAGGAAAAGCCTGAAGGGCACATTTTAGGTTCAGAACTGATTTAGTGGAAGTTATTCTACATCAATCACTTGTAATTAAAGTGATACCCAATGTCATTAATTACACTGGTCCTAAAAGCTCATTAGATCCTGAGGTGTGAAAATAGAATTGAATGATACTTATATGACTCCCCGTGTGGCAAAGAAGAATTGCATACATTTTACAAAATTCTTTAATAATGATTGAATGAAGAGTACTCCTGTTCAGCACTCAGTTACTCAGAAATTTCACTTATTGGGATATTCCCTTACCTTTCCTCTGGATGAAGTCATTCTTGGATAGTTAGACATTTTTTTCTGAAATCATCATCAGAGGCTTAAAACCCACCTGATGTGTCCTCTGTCCACTTTTCATCATCATCAAAGTGAACATCGCCATAAAATCCAGGCCCGGGGGGATAGGCATGAGCCAAACTCTCTCCTGGTCCATCAAAAGGATAAAAGTCTCCATGTTCTAGCAGGGGGGCAAACAGTGGTAGTGTAAGTATTCAGAATTTCTTCTTACCCTTTTCCAATCAGACAGCATCCTATGCTATGGTCTGAATGTTAGTACTTTCTCAAAGTCTGTATGTCGAAAGTTAATCTCCAATATAGTAGTATTAAACAGTAGGACCTTTATGATTATTTCATGAAGGCACTCTGGATGGGATCAGTATCCTTACAAAAGAGGCTTGAGGGAGCCTATGGGCCTTTCTGCCACGTGAAGACACAAAATATGACATCTACAGAGAATGTGCCACTTTTCTAAAAGTCAGCTGACACCTGGACCTTGGACTTCTCAGTCTCAGATTTGTGAGCAGAGTCACACCCATTGTTCATAAATTAACCACCATAGGGTATTTTGTTTTAATAGCTTAAAGTGACAAAACATCTGATAAGTGGATATTTTATTTCAGTACCTCTAACTGCAAACGAGATCATTATGTCAGCCTCTCCTTCATGCATCCTGGAGAATGTGAGTGGGGTCACCTCCTCCCAGACCCTCAGAGCTTTCTCTATGATAGAATCCACAGCCTCTCGCGGCAAATCCGGTGTGTAATTCACAATCCTGCATGAGAAAAATGAAGAAGGCAGTATTTTCACCGGGATACTGCTGATAAAATTTCATACTGTGTTAAAGTCCTTTAGACACCTTACCTGTAAGTGAGGTGGCTTTTCCTCCACTTGGGCATGCCGGGAAAGGTGCTGAACTGGCCCACATCTGGTACCCCACACCTGGGCTTGCGCATCACCTCCAAGGTGTCTGAGTCCAGCTTCCCTGTCACCTCCAGCCCAAGAAACTTCTGCATTTCTTGGATTTTTTTAATGACAGGACCATTGTCTTTACTTTTATAAAGTTTTTTCGTGTCTTTTCCAAGGTTGTAGTAGTTTTTTAAGTATTGCTAATGGAATAATAAGCACAATTTGTATCTAAGTTATTCTTATGATTTTGAAACATTAATCACAATTTCAAAATCTATTTTAATTATTCTCCTAGTTTTTGAAACAAACTTAGGTGCCACACTTAATTTGCTTTTTCATTAATATGCCTAATAATTTCATTGCAATTTAATTTCTTAGCCATGTAAAAAAGTGGGCATAATATTATAAATTCACTGGATGGATATATCTAACTTATTCTATTCATATTCTTCATGTAGACCTGGTTCAAGACTGAAGTGAGATCAGGTTTTTTTTTTTTTTTGTATTTTAGAGAAGGGTCTGTAGGGTGTTCAGTGTCTCACTTCTAGATTGGATTTGTAGTGATCTGCCTGTTTACAGCCTCCCAAGAGCTGGGATTACAGGCATGCACCACCACACTCAGTCTCAATTGCTTTCTCAGTGAGCCTTAGGGGCAAGGCCAGCATGACAGGCTTGGGGATCGAGCCCCTGACCCCTGTGCCAGCTTGCAGGCACTTTAATCTGCTGAGCTATTTGACCTGCTTGAGAGATCAGTTCTTTTTTACACACATACAAATAATGATACAAAGATTATTCCTTTATATAAAAACCAAAGCTACCACACTCTTCCCCTTCAATTATTTTAAGCAAAATAACTCTAAAGTAAGTTTCATCTATTTTCCTGTTTGTTGTTGTCATTTAGCCTCAAGGCTACTGCAGCTCTTTTTATTCTAACCTTGCACAACTATTTCAACTTCCTGTGCCTTGCTTTCCACTTCAGTTAAGATGAAAGGAATTTTCACCTCCAGCACTTTGATGCTCTCTGATGCTAAATAATCCCAACAATAATTCCTAATCGGCTTGGTATTGTCCTCTACATGCACCAGCCAGTAGAGCTTCAAGACATGCAGCTGTGAATTACCTGGGCAAAATCCAGGTCAAAGTCATCTTCCTTTGCTGCTCCACCCAGTGGATAAGATGAGCAGACTGGCAGACACAGCAGCATGAAGATGGCGAGGTGCTTCATCTTGGTGGCCGTGGCCTTAAGAAAACCCCCGTGCTGACTGCCGCCCTCTACCTCTACCATCTGGTGGCCAGTCTTTTATAGAGAGAGACAACATTTTAGGTCATCAACAGTGTGATTCATATATGCCTCTTTTTTAAAATCTGTATGACAGCAACAATGCTCACATAAACACAGTGCGAGGATGAGATAGCCTGCCGTCAGTGGTTTCCCCTGTGCTGTGATGGAAAGAATGACTTTCCCCGGAAGTGGTTTCTATGTTTATATAGAGAAAAAGATCTGGCTGGATAATCCACTTTTTTTCTTTCTGAGAAACTACTGACAAACCGGGCAAAATATTAATTTTTTAGATGCATAAAACTAGTGCAATATTCTTTACAAATGTTATATTTGAAATGCAAACATAAGCAGGTAAGGTATAAGTAGATCAATGGGAAGAAATCCCTCATATAAATTTTGTCCAAGTGTAGAAATTTCTTTTAGGAGCATATATAATGATAAGGATTTCATTAGTCCATGTTATAGGTGGTATTACTGATTTTCAGAGGCAATTACTGACACTGGGGTAGGTAGGAATATTGTGGGATGGGAGCGAGCACGGATAGGAGGACTTCGGAGGAGAGAAGACTTGAGGGAGAAAGCCCGTGGTGTCCACACATCCTCTGTTTCAGAATAAACCAGACAGTCACAGAAACTGCTCCCCAAAACTGATTAAATGAAATAAATCAAATCTTATATGTGACCAAAATATTCCTCTTACCTTCCTGCTCTTTGCTTTTGAAAACTTCTTTTGTCCTTTTTCTTCCTCTTAAGAAAGAAGAGCTCAGTGGAGATTTAAGGTGTGGTGTGAGTTCAAGTCCCTATTTCCCTTCACTCCCCTGCAGCAGCTCATCCTAGGGCGGCGTTTTTCACAGAGCAAGACTACACACACCTCCAGGAATGCTTTGTCCGATTAACCTAATGCTGTGAAGGACCCCGGGATTCTTGTAGCATAGAACTGGGTTATTAAAATGGTAGCTACAAAGCACAAAAGTAAAGATAAATTAAATTATCAGTAAAGATAAATTAACTCTACCATCTCTGGTGTGTGAAGTCTCAGAATAACTTACCGGTTGTGGAGGGTGATCTTTCCAGTGTCACCGGCCATTTTCACTCTGCCTGAGCTAGACTGCGCAGGTTGGGTGTCGATCCAGAAACCAGGAAGCTCGGCAGCTTCCAAGCCGGAATCAAGGAGAAGCTGGATATGCAATGAAATGTGCAGCTTAACATAGCCAAGACTTCGGCTCCAGCATGTGGGAGAGTGGGTGGGGCGGGACTTGGAAATCAGTGGCAAGGGGCTGACACAGTCAGCGGTACTTGAGTATGGCACACAATTTCTACAGACAGTATATTTCATCTACAGAACTGCTGTGCAGATGACTTTACTTCAAAAGCTGTGCATGCTTTATCCTAGTGAATAAATCACCTTGATTGTACTCCAATATCTTTAACAAGCATGTTGGCTGTACAAATACATGACCCTTAAGCACTGATTTGACCAGCTTAGATTTGCCTTGTTGGGGTCATAACTTTCTTAGTGTTGGCATATTCTATTCTATTTTATTTTATTTTATTTTTTTGTGGAACTGGGGATTGAACTCAGGCCCCTGCGCTTGCCAGGGAAGCGCTTATTCCACTAAGCTATCTCCTTGGCTCTGGCATATTCTATTGACAGAGCTTATTATGTAGCAATAAAAGCTATGCTCACAGTGGGAATTGCCTAAGAATCAAACCTCACACCTCAGAGGAGTGATGTTGGTGTACAGTCTTACTCTGCACTGACACACTATACCTGGAAGAAATTAATGATATGAGCTAAGAAAGTCCTTTTTTTTTTTTTTTGTATTTTAGGGAAGGTTCTACAGGGTGCTCACTAGATTGGACTCGTAGTGATCTGCCCGTTTACAGCCTCCCAAGAGCTGTGATTACAGACACATACCACCACACCCAGTCTCAATTGCCATCTCAAAACATAAAAATATAAAAACTAATGCACAATTTTATAAAATGAAGAAAGTAAAACAGAACGCTCATAATTGTTCACCTCAGTATTTATGTCACAGTACTCAATAGTTATGGTTTTGTTTATGCAACTTTATTGAAGAAAAATAATCAATTACTAGCAGAGCTATGAGTTGATCACTCATCCATTGACAACTTGCATCATTTGCTTAGTGCTATGTTACACAGTGTATTGGAAGGTAGACTAGGTAATAGCTCCAGGCTTCCTAGCAATTTAAATGAAAATTACAAAATGTTTTGAGACCCTACTTTGGAATACAAATGGTGTTTGAGCTCCCATTTCCATTCCCTGTAGAACAAGAACAGGTCATTTTCTTATTGACATGCATAAAATATATCACATTTTCTATTCTGCTGGTGCTATAAATTCAATACCAGTTCTCCAACCACATGAGTTATGAGCATAAAGTATATCGCATAACCTCAAACCTCCGACAATGGAAGGCTTAACAGGAATGGATGCTGATAGAATAATGCTGTTTCCTTGTGAGCTAACCGAGTGTCCATCTCCTCCCCACCCCACCCCTCAGATGGTTTCTTCAGCAGTTAGAGCTGGGAGGAATGGTTTAGTCTCATAACCAAGTTAGAGTAAAGACATAATACACATGCTCTATTTAAAAAAAAATTCTGAATCTTGGGCACCTGTTCTCTTGTAACTACTTTACAATTTCTAAAAACAGTTATTGTGCAAAGCTAGACCTTAAGTCTTCTCAGATGAGCGTGTGAATGAATGGAAGGAGGTAAACAAAAAAAGAAAAGATAAGGTCTGATAGAGGAGCGGCCGGATAAGAAGTGCATTCCAGCTATAATGCAGGTTGTTCTGATTTGAAGGTAGTAGCTCGTGGCACACTTCTGAATCCATTCTCTGGATATTCTGTTGTACTTGTCTCTGTCTGTTTTATAGGTCCATGCAGTCTCTGGCACTCAGGGGTCATCTGGGTTTGGATCACACAGCAGTGAACAAATGGATGAAAGAACTTTAGAAACAAAGCAGGAGACCACTGTGATCTTAGAATATCGAGACAAATGCTGCCATCACTGTTAATATCTGGATGATAAATTCTTGTTGTTAGTGCAACCTTAGGTGATTAGAAGGGGTAGTCTGTAGGAAAATGAATTGTCAAACAGAACACACCACCTTGGTATGGGCTGTCAAAAGGTCCCATAATCATGGCTTGCCAGTGGAACGTATCATCCCCACTGGGGCCTGCAGAACATGGTGCTGGAGGGTCCGGGGCCAAATCACTATGTTCCTTATTAATCCACCTTAATGCCATGGTCCATGCTGTCCCAACCCTTTGGGTCCACATGTGCTCAGTACACCACATTTGGGTGGTCCTCAGCTCCCAACGGCTCAGACATGGCCCTGAGACTAAGCCGACCTGAGGTCACTCCAGGCCAGCGAGGGCCAGTTGTTCTTGAATAAGTAATAAAATTAGAAGTTATTTCATCTGTTTTCTACTTTGTTGTAATGATATATAACTTCCATAGTGAAAAAAGGAAAAAGTAAACTGGAAAGGACATGGGGGCGGGGCTTTAATATTACTTATAGAAAGACATCAGTAATAACTCATGGTTATAAACAGGAAAGCCAGGCCATGCAAACTAATGGGTCTGTGGCCACCCCACCCTGAATGCACCAGATCTTGTCTGAACTAATGGAATTTGAAGTTTTTACTAAAACTTGAATTATTATTATTTTTTTATGTAAATGATACATCTACACCACTTCAGCGTTTCAGATTACTCTGAAAGTTGTAAATGGCTGGGGCCTTCGCTGTTTCCTTTTTCAGCTTCATGTCCTGAATTTACTCCATAAGACCTCTGCGTGCTTCGGTTTTCTAGGCAGTAACGACTAATTTCTTCTCTCATTCAGTTCACTGGGTCAGGCAGTTACACTGCGTTCGTCTTTAGCTATCTGCTTAGGTCGAGTCTGAAAGGTCACTCCTTTCACTTTTTTCCTTCTGCGAGGTCTCTGTCTTGGGTCTGTTAAAGACTCTGCCCACTAGTGCCGGGCTGTCTGCAGGTGAGGAGAAACATCAAATTTCCGCTTCCTTTTTGGTGTCAGAAGAGAACACACGCTTGTTCTGTTGCTCTCCCTGGAAATCCAGCAGATGGAGCTCTGATGTTAGGCTTCCAATTTTCTTAGCTTCGGCAGCCCTTTTCATTTCTACCTATCTGACAATCCGAGTTGTGCTTAGCTCTAGCTTTCCTGGAGTTACTTCTTCCTCAGTGTCTTAATAATATAAACTCCATCCTGGAGCTTAACTGGAGTCATTTTATAGAAGAATTCATTTGGATTTTTTTAAAGAGCCTTCTTTCGAGGAGCTTTTAGGAACTCTTGGTTTTTTATTTGATAGTCATCTGCACTAAATTTGTGATCTTTCTTTTTCACCAACAGGCCCACGTGCTTTCGAAAGCCAGGCTGGCTTCATTCTCTGTGTTCTCGCTGCCAGGACTCAGCGGCCTTGCGAAAACCGCCGCCCTGTCTGCAGGCTGAGCACTACAGAAGCTCAGTGCGCTGGATCCTCCGTACCTCGGTGGGGGTTCCTTGGAGCGCTGCTGTCCATTCACCAAAGCTCCGATTCGATTCATCTCTCTCTTTTTCTAATTGCTTCAGAATCTCAGGCTGTCTGTGCACAACAGCACCTTGTCCTTCACCATGAAAGAAAAGCAAGTCCCTGGGTATCATCTTCTGCTGTTTGCCAGTCCTAAACGTATCTCACTCCTAATTTTCAGAATAGCCAAACAGGAAGTAGATTAACTTCAGGAAAAAATGAGTAATGAACTCTAGGTCAATCAGTTAATAAGAGGAAAGGAATTACTCAGATTTAGAAACCAAGCACTATAATTCATAAGTTTATCAAAAATCTTTTGGCTGAGAACCTGGCTCTCTCCCACCCACTTTTCTGTTAGGTTTTTGACACTCTGTTCTTCCCCCTAATATTTTTCCAATTAAAAATGTATTAGTATATGTTGATATCATGTAATTATTATGTCCATTTGAGGCACTGGCATGTATACACACAACTCCCTGCCTATTTCCCTTCCCTTCTCCACCCTCCGCATCCCTTCTGTCCCCAGCTACCTCCTCTCCATTTCTTCAGTTTGCTTCCCTGCTTCCTACATCTCTTTTTCATTTTGTTCTTTAAATTAGTTATATTTTGGGTTTCTCATATGAGAGAAACCATGCAATATTTAATCTTTGCATCTGATTTAGTTCACTTAATATTATGGCCCCAAGATGCATCCATTTTCCCCCAAGGGACTCAAGTTTATTCTACCTTATGGCTGTGTACAGCTGCATTTTGGATATATGCCACATTTTCTTTATGAACTCATCTGTTGCTGGCCATCCAGGCCACAGCCACAGCTAGCTACTGTGATCTGTACTGCTGTGGAGAGGGTGTGCACGGTGCACTGTACTGCGATTCCTTTAACTCTTGGGAAGATACCGAGAAGGGGGAGAGCTGGGTCAAATAGAATTTCTGCTTTATCTTTTTGAGGGATCTTTATACTGCTTTCCAAAATGGTCCTGCTAGTTCACATTCCCACCAACAATTAGTAATTTTTCTCTATTAATTCATCAGCATTTGTTGTTTTTCGAGTCCTTGATAATAAGCCATCTTACTGAAGTAAGATGAAATCTTGGGGTTGTTTTGCTCTACCTTCCTTCCTTCCTTCCTTTCTCTTATTTTTTCATTCTTTCTTTCTTGGCAGAACTGGGGGTTGAACTCAGACCCTTGCACTTGTCAGGGAAGCACTTATTCCACTGAGCCATCTCCCTGGCCCCTTACTCTATATTTCTTATGACCAAAGATTCTGAACACTTTTGCACGTACTTTTTGGTCATTTGTGCTGCTTCTGAGAAGTGTCAATTGAACATTGTTTGATTCGGTTGGCCTTTTAGTTTTTGGTGACTAATAAGTGAGTTCTTTATATTTTCTAGATATTATTATTCTTTTTTTTTTTTTTTTTTTTTTTTTTTTTGTGGAACCAGGGATTGAACTCAGGCCCTTGTGCTTGCCAGGGAAGCACTTACTCCACTGAGCCATCTCCCCAGCCCCTAGATATTATTCTTCTAAGCAGTAATTGGCAAGTATTTTTCCAAGTTATCTCTTTCCTGTTTTTGAAATTGATTTCAGACCATTTTATATCAGTATATACAAAATAGTTAGGATAGGCATATAGATATTCTCTCTTAATTCAATGAGAAGAAAAATTTGTACTAATAGTGTTTAGACAGATATCATGTCTACATCTTGTACTATGAATAACCATTACGAAGACAATAACATGCAATGTGTTAATTATTGAAACTGTCTTACTAATTGGTTTTGAAAGTGTCTCATTATTATTTGTTTCTCAATAAAATTAATGAAAAATAAATAATGTAAAAAAAAGAAATTGATTTCATACAGAGGTGGGTGTTCCAAACTCTTGTGATAAATCCATTACAAGTTCTCCATCTCCCTGTACTTTTTGAAACACCATTTGTTCACAGTTTGAGAATAGATCCATGTCCATTAAAAAACCAGACCAGCTACTGGTTTTCTTTACAAAATATTGAGTGCTAGTCATAAATGAATACACACATTTTGATAAATCCTTGCCTGCTTTGGTCTTGTATACCCACCTTTAAATACAATTCCCTTGGTTCCTGATGGTGTTTAGCGATGCTCTGCCCCTATTTGCTTTGTTTTTAAGCTGTTCCTTGATATACCTAGGATTTGAATAATTCTGTGATCTGAACTTGGTCATTTTTCTGAAGTCAGTGAAGGTAGGCAAGCACTCTGGGTCTGTTGTCCCAGAGTCTCTGTCAGCTTTCTACATAGGAGTAGGTTGCTCTCTTCTTATTTCTTCTGCCCATGTGAAAATTACTGCGAAACAATTCATTAAGAGGTTTTAGGCTTTTCTACTCATTACCCCACCTGGAAAGTGCTCAACTTTGCAATTAGGTCTAAAACTGATCTAAATTCTGCCAGTAATGTTTGTTGGCCTTTACCTTTGTCTTGGGTTGGATATTTTCCAAGCATATAATTTTTTTTTTTTTTTATGAATTTAGGACAGGGTCTAAAGGTCTCACTATATAGAATCAGACTTGTAATGATTCTTCTGTTTTCAGCCTCCTAAGTGCTGGGATTACAGGGGTGCAAAACCACGCCCAGTCTCAATCAACATCTCAGTGCTCCCTGGGGGCAGGGCCAGCACAGCATGCCAATCAAGCATGTTAATTTATTTATGTGAAATACCCAGCTCATTCCTTAGGTATCCCATTATCCTTCCTCTCATAGACTGAAGGGTCCCGCTATTCCACCATTCACCTTCGTTTCTTCAAAGTTGTTCACAGACACAAAGCGTACTATCTGTGAGGCCAAAACATATCATGGATCACCATTCCAATTCCGGAATAGATTATCTTATTCTGGAATTCCTAAAGACTAGAGCCTGAGACAGAAAGGTAAGTACTGATTTGCATCTGTGATCCAGAAAACTGGATCTAAGCTCAGGAAGAGCAAGCAGGTAAAGTGAAAGGGTAAAAGAGTGAATGGCCAACTGGCCAGAAATATGAGAACTATTTGAGCAGTATGGGACTTTCTTAGGATTCCTTTGAATACTTTTTTTTTTTTTTCAGAACTGGGGATTGAACTCAGACCCTTGTGCTTGCTGGGGAAGCACTTATCCTACTGAACCATATTTCTTAAGAACACACTTCCACAGAGGAAGACAGATGTGTTTACTCATCTACTTTCCTCACATATAATCTTTGCTCTACCAATAATTCTTCTCATTTGTAGGTTTTGTGTACATGGGTTTTAAGTAGGTTCTACTGGAGACCTTAGTGCAATATCAACAGGAAAACCAGAAAATCCTTAGAATAATGGTGGTTCATGCCTGGAAACCCAGCATCCTAGGAGGTCAAGGCAGAAAGACAGTAGATTTGAACCCAGCCTGAGCACTTTAGTAATTTAGCAAGACCATTTCAAAAAAATTTTAAAAAGGTCTGGCTATGTAACAGCATAGTGCAAAGATTTCAGGTTCATTCTCTTATACCAAAGTGGGAGAGAGAGAGAGAGAGAGAGAGAGAGAGAGAGAGAGAGAGAGAGAGAGACTACACAAGATGGAGATATGCTTTGGATTTATGTGAAATACCCAGCTCACTCCTTAGGTATCCCATTACCCTTCCTCTCATAGACTGAAGGGTCCCGCTATTCCACCATTCGCCTTTGTCTCTTCAAAGTTGTTCACAGACACAAAGCGTACTATCTGTGAGGCCAAAACATATCATGGATCACCATCCCAATTCCGGAATAGATTATCTTAATCTGGAATTCCTAAAGACTAGATCCTGAGACAGAAAGGGTAGGACCATTATGAAACTAGTCACTGTGCTGAGGCTGTGGTAAAAGACAGATAAGTCCATGGCATAATGGAAACATATGTCTGAAAATGCTTGGGGTTCAGCAGTTTTAGTCTTGGGGATGTAACCAACAGAGATGCCTATATATGTGCAGGATTGCATATACATCCTGTCTTCCTGTGGTGACAGCCTGAAGTCCCTCTGAAATGAGTGAAGACCAGAAACAGTGTTGATCACAATAGGGCAGATATAAGAGAATACATATCTGATACAATTCAGTTCATAAATAGAGAGATTTAACCTAAGACATTATAGCTCAGCGCAGTGATTAATTTTGGGAAATATAGAATAAATAGTGAATGTTGTTTGTGCCTCATCAGGCCTCCTTTAGTGCCAGTGTAAGAGGTAGTTTAGCTGTTTAGTTTATGAATAGGCAGTTAGTAAGGGACAGGTCCTAGGGTGGAGTTGGGCTCGTCAGACTTACTTAAAAAAGTGTAGGTACATAGGGTTAATATGACACCCTGTTCTTCTCCCCTAATTTTTTTCCAGTTAAAAATGTATTTGTATATATTGATAACATGTAATTATTATGTCCATTTGAGGCACTGGAATGTGTACACACAACTCCCTGCAAGTTTCCCTTTCTTCTCAAGCTGTAAAGATCATTAAGCTCAGGAATGCTGAGCTGAGGAAGGCTGTAGAAGCCAAACATGAGAAGTGACTACTGAAACTGCCCCCTTCTACATTTGAGTCACTTTCCCTATTTACACAGCAAGATTCCTAACTGCCCAGAGTGTGTAATCAGTGTACAACCATTTCATGTTTTGTTTCTGTATACGTCATATTGCAGCATGGAGGGTCCATACCCAGAGTCTATGGGCTCACTCACCTTGAGCTGCCATGGCCAGAGCAGCTTGGACTTGTAGTGAGCCTCCTGTTTTCAACCTACCCACCCTGGGATTACAGGCATGTGCCACCATGCCGAGACTCGGTGGCTCACTCAGTGTGCCCTGGGGGCAGGGGTGGCATGGCATGAAATCGAACCCTGGTCCCTGTGCTTGCCAAAGCAGGTGCTTAGTCCACTGAGCTATCTCGCCAGCCCTGAAACTTCCTCTCTTAAGCTTCCAATACAGACTTCTCTTAACTCCATCTTTTGTCTTCAGTTTCACCCAACCTCACAGGACACCAGACGTAACATCAGAATACTCATCTTTCTGCTGGAGGCTTATGACCCCTAATTTTCCCTCATTCCTTTCTCACAGGAAGCATCTCACCTGTCAAGCTATGCTCCTCTTTTCCAAACCAGGCTTTCATTAGTGACTGAAGGAAACATTTATTTTTCAGAGACAGATACTTTGTTAAAGAAGAAGTTATATTCTCTCATGAGTTAAAAAATGTTCCAGAAGAGCCAGGGATATAGCTCAGTGGCATAAGCACCTACCTGGTGAGTGCAAAGTTCTGAGTTCTATTCTTGGTACCAAAAAAAAAAAAAGCAAAAAGTGCCTCCGAAATCTGTGTACCTTATAATATTCTCCATTGGGAGGGGCTGAAGCTGGAAATTGGTCGTATATGTGAGGGCAGGATACAGCCACAGTGCCTAAAGCAGTCAAGCTACCTCAGTCTTGAGAAAAGCATCCTGCCTAGACAATTTCAACCATTAGTCGCAGCCTTGTGTCTCGTGATACTAACTTTGAAAAGGTGTAACTAAATGCCCTACTGCTGCTGTTCAGGTCCTGTGCCCTTCAGGTAAAGAGGCTGCCACCTGGCCTCAACGTTGACCTTTTATCTTTGTTTATTTATTTTTTAATTCTCCTGCTGTTTTCTCCCAGGGACTACCAAGAAACCTTACGATTCTCAAGACTCTTTCTGCTCTTGGAAAGCCCACCGCTCCCTGTACACCAGGCCAACTACTCATAGAACTGAGGGCTGCAGAAGCCACCGGCAGGACTCCTCCTAACTGAGTCCTATTAAACTAGACAGTGCTACACAAGCTGGCTTAGGCAGCACTGATGAAGTTAAATCATAGTGGTTAGCAAATAGAAAGTTATTTCATCCTTCAGCAAAGTCTACTGAAGTTAGCAGGCACTTTGGCGTGGTAGCTTGCAATTATGGCTTCTTCTATCTTGTAGTTGTTCAGCACTTGAGACATTTGCACCAGTAACGAAATGTGCTTGTGTGCTTTTCTCTCCTTCCTTTTCCCTATCTTTTCTCCTTTCTTTTATCTCTGTTGTTTAATCCTTAAGGACTTTGTTCCCCTTTTTATGATATAAATTCCATGGGAATGTAGAAATTTGATTTTTAGATGTACTAATTTCTCAATGAATGTTTTGCATATTGTTTTCACTTAAATTTGAAAATTAATCTTTATATGTGAGGCATTATAATAAGAATAGCCAGGTGTGGTGGTGCATACTGTAATCTCAGCCCTAGGGAGGCTAAGGCAGGGAGGTTGCTGTGAGTTTGAGGCCATCCTGAATTACATAGTGAGACTCTGTCTCAAAAAATCCCATATATATACATATATATATATATATATATATATATATATGTATATATATATATATATATAGAGAGAGAGAGAGAGAGAGAGAGAGAGAGAGGATAACAACATTATAAATGTTATAGAAAGCTTACAAAAGAGTAGAGATGATGGCTTTATTTCATATAACAAATACTTTATTTTGTGTGAGAAGAGTTTTCCCTTACATCACAGGATGATACTACAGATCACCTTATACATAAACCTACCCCCCAAGTGTCTTTGATAGAGTTTATAGAACTAAATTACATCAGTACACAAAATAATATACTCTTACTTATAAAAATGAGGTAGATATAAATTAATAGCTCTATGGATCATTGATCCTAGAAATTAAATAAAATCATATAAATCTTCAGGTAACATCTTTCCTGGGCTCATAAAGTGCCTTTTTCCATTAACGTCCTAGTGGTTTGTCAATATTCTCAGCAGTTGAACCAGCTATTCGTTCTCAGGGCCCTCACTGCTCTTGTTTTGGGATTAAAAATGTATTGCTCTGTTCCATGAAAGAAATAAAAAATTCCTAGAAGGAAAACAAAGAAGAATTACTACATTGTATAACTAGATTCTAGTTTAAATTTGAGTTCTGGAAAACCTCAATTTTTGACACAAATATTTTTGGCATTTGCTGCTCAAATAGCAGCACCAATGGTATTATTTTGGTAACGAAATGGAAGAAAGATTTTATGTTCACTCACCGTCTTTACAGAAAGCAGCATCAACTTTGCTGCCAATTCCAGGAAAGCCATCTGCTATCATTCTAGGATAACCTCGATCCATGGATCGTTCTCTTTCATCATACCTGGTCAGAAAAGATCAGGAGGGTCAGAACCTTGTGCTAAAAATCCAGACTTTGCAAAATCATTACAGAAAATGCACTAGCATGAATTTAACAAGAACTTTTAATACTAGAGATTGTAAAGTGGGGAGTGAGAAGAAGAAGGGTGGAATGCTGGGCAGACTAGAAAATGTATGATATCCCTTTGAAATACATTCTCGAATTTTAATCATCCATTCTACATCATATCCTAATAATGTAAAACATTATGAAAGGAAGATTCCTTTTGGTCAAAGTAGCCCTACAAAGATGAATGCCATCATTATTCTGTCTTTTAATTCAATGCCACAGGCTTGCAGAATCCTGGCACAGAGACTGTGATGATTACTCATTAATGGATTAAATAAGTGGGTGCTGACTGGCAGTAGTCACTCACAGAAAAAGTAGCTGAATAAGGCAACTTGAAACTTCAAACTGGATAAATCTAGAACCTTCAATAAAGGAAGAACTAGCGCCTTGTTTCTTTATTAATTCAGTGATGCAGGCAGTTGAACTCAGGGCTTCATGCATGCTAAGCAACTGCTTTATCACTAAGATGTACCCAGCCCTGGTTTTCTTTTCTGCCTTGAGGCAGGATCTGGATAAATTGCTCAGGCTGACCTGAAACTTGCAGTCTTCCTGCCTCAGCCTCCAGAGTAGCTAGGAATACATGTGTGGAGCACCATGACCAGGAACCTAATGTTTCACACTCAGGTTTACCTCCAATACTGGTCAGCAACAAAGAAGTAAGTTTTTCCACTGTATATATCAGAAGCAGCTGCATCAATTTTCTTCACAGTCCTTGGGAAACCAAAGGAGCTGTAGATATCCTTGGGATATCCAGCCAGCACAGTCAGCTCCTGAACAGCCCAATACTTGCTACCTGCCAATCAAAAACCAGAGATTCAAATAATGGCTCCAGGCTCCAGTGGACAATGAGCTACGATTCCAGCTAAGTTCTCAGTCTCACATGCTAGAGCACTGTCCTGGCTGCAGATTGAAATCACCTAGAGATTTAATAAACATGAACAATGGAATCCTGTTCCAGACCAGTTAAACAAGTATGTCTTGAAACTTCCTATGCGATTTTAATCTGAAGCAAGCTTTGAGTATGTTTATGGTTTGTTTATGTCCATTCCAGAAGGGCTTCCCTTCCAAAGCTAGATGTTCAAATGGCTAGAATTTGTTACACTTCCTTAGTGATATAGAGTTCAAGTGGAAGTTCACACCAATGGTGTCCTAAGGACAGAGCATCGTAGTGATTCATGACATGCAAAGCATAGCAACCCTGATTCGATTCATAGCATCTGAGTAGGACATAGTTCCGCATATGTGAATTCACCCTGTGGCCAGTTAGTGAGCCCATATCAGCTGAAGCTAGGCTTATGTCCTTAAGCAAGGGTTGCTGTTTATTCACAGACATGATTATTCATTTCTTATTTAAAAAAGCAACATGAAGCTTTGTATATGTCAAGCCCCACTTAACTTCATAAAACAAAGATGGAAAATCCTTTCCAACTGTTCACCTATTGGGAAGACCTTCAGTTCTTCATTTTGCATGTATAGCAGAACCAAGTGTCTTAATCTTTTCTGTATTACACCAAAAACATTTGCAAAAGTATTTCTTCAAAGCTAGAAGCATAGGATTCTGTTTTATTGTGATATAACTGAGAAAATGTGTCCCAGTTGATTCACAATAATTCACAATTTTGCATATTTTAATTGCATATGCATTTCCTAGGAAATTTGTTAAAATTCAGATTTTGTTCAAAGACGGCCTGGATGGGATTTGGATTCGGTGCTTGTAGTAGCCTCCTGGTGATGCCAACACCCCTGAAGGGAGGACCATACCAACAACAAAGTGGCAGTGTCATCTGGCCTCTCCTCATCTTTACCCAAGAAGGTGGCTCATAGTAAGATGGTGCAGGAAATCCCAAGAACAAAATGTTCATTTCATTTCATGTAGAATTGGCCCTCTTCTCTAACTAAAACTCTGAGTACTCCCAGTAGTATGGGGAAAGTTCTAAGTCCATAGTTTGCACAGAAAACACATTTATAAACTAGCTTCATCAACTGGTCAAAATAGTTCTATTTCAATTATTTGTTTTTGTTTAAACTGGTTCAAATAAACAATGTAAGTTTTCATTGATAAGGTACCCACAGGTCAATTTGATTGCTGAGACTGTTAGATTTTCAAAAATCCATGAACAGAATGTAGTTAACATCTTTATGTCTCAGCACAAAATAAATACAAAACTGCAAAAACAATGAGGAGTAATTGGGAGCCTTACCATTGAAAAACAGGACTTTGTCTTCCTCCTCAAATTCATAAGCAGCATCAATTACAGATGGCAGATATGACCAGAACACAGAGATGTAATTGACTTCTTCTGGTAGGTTTCTGTTCATTGGACGAATGTAGAACCTGATTTGCAAAAGACAGAAAAAGAAGAAGTCATTTCAATCTAACCTCTGGCAGTCTCTGCCTTGCACCCAGCTCCTCCTGGCTGCTGGCTCTGTCGGTGCACTTGTAGATTTTCAATGTCAACTCTTCAAAAGAGGTGAGACCCAGAAGCTTGGATTATTTGCATTTGTTTAATTCATTCATGGACGTATTTCCATTATGGCAATTTTCAAGATTCACAACAGAGCACCAGCCTACACTATTTCTAGCACACAAATACAACAGGCATTAATAACTACAAGAACACAGATAACAAAGCAAAAGCCTCTTACTCCTATGGAAGGATTAGGAACTGAGGTTAGGGAAAGTATGGGCTAAGGCCATAGAGCTGGTAAGAAGCAAAGGTTAATTTAAAATTGTCTCTGGCAACCATTGAATGTTTTGTTCTTTGATATGTGCTACGCAGTCGATTCTGGTGCACAGGCACTGCAGCAGCAGTGCAGAACGAACTGCCACGTAGGCTGGCAGGACAGCCCTCCAGGCCTTGGATCTAGAATCCTCCTTCCAGGACCCGTCCTGCCTCAGCATGGCCAGGAGGTCTTGCGCAAGTCGGCTGCTGTCGCTACCCTTCTGCATCTTCCTGATGTGATGCCATTTAAGTCTTTGCAGTGTCCTTCCAGGTCCTACAAATGCTAGACTGTGCTGTTCCTTGGAGTCACCTCTGAAGACTGGCTCTGACAGTTATGTTCTGCTAATGTGAGCTTCCTTTCCCTGTGTGTCCTCAGTGTCTCCTAGCAGTGAGCCGCGCCCTGAGAAGTTAGGCTTTTCCTTCACACCAGCACTAGTGAGGGACAGGATAGAAAGCACTGAGTGCTAGCACCTGCATTTGGGGACAAAGATGACTACAAAGGACTCCAGCAACACTCGCAGTGCTCTAGAAAGAGTGGCTGAGGCAGGAGAGGCCTTTGGGATACCCGCCCATCTCCAGTCTGGTTCCTTCTGTGCTGGTCTGAGAGCTGCATCACTCACAAGGTCGTACTGTTTCTCTTGGTTCTTTAGGAATCACTGTGGTATAAAGGGCCGCCGTGCCCTGTGCATGAGAGAGGAACCCAGTCCTTCCTGCAGGGACCATTCCAAGGTCCTTTTCTGAGGAAGGCACACGAAACTGCAGCTGCCCGCATCTTCCCAAGAGATCGCATGGGCCCAAGGATTCTCCCAGCGATGGTTCCTCCTCCTTCTCCTTTTCTTTCCTCTCCTCCTCCTCCTCCTCCTGCTCCTCATTCTTCTCCTTCTTTCTTTCCTCTTCCTCTTCTCCTCCTCCTCCTTCTTCCCTTCCTCTTGCTCTTTCTCCTCCTTCTTCTTAAATCTTCCAGGGACAACAGAGGGCCTTGTAATTAGAAGCTTTGGGGTGCCATCCATTCCAGGACGGGGCAACCCCTACACAGCCTCATCAGCCTGGTGGTGCTGGGAATAGACTGATTTCTCCTCAAGATCTTTAAGAGTGTCCTAATGAAAAGAAGCCCTGCTTAGGGGTCAGAAAACCAATAAATTCTCTGTCATGAATGAACTCTGTGTCCCAAAATGTTCCTCCTTTTCTCTGCCTTCTATGTAAGATGGGCTTATATTTACTGACTTTGTACTTAGGTGGTATTTTCTAAGAATCAAAATGACCTAAAACTATACCTGGAACAATAAGTTCAAGTACATTATGCTGTGTAAGTAAAATCAATTTTTACTGTATAATTATAAATATAAGTTAATGTAAAATATATAGCACATGAAGCTTATAAGTGGGCAGAACCAAAAAAAATTTGAGATCTCACCGGTCTTTAAAGAACATTATTTCTCCTCGAACTGTAGTTACAGCATCAAAGGTTAAGTCCCTGTCACACAACTTGGGAGCTGTTACAGTTTTTTTCTTGTTGAGATTGATGGGAAGTCCTAAAGCCAAGAAGAAAACTGGAGTTAGCTTTGCCTAGTGTTGGGAAACTGCACAGTGAAAGCAGCATACAGGACACAGCTGGTGGCTATATTGGTCCTAGGTGGAAGGACCAGAAGATCCCTGTCTGTGACACTTTGCTTCTTACCATATAGTGTTTGGATGCCATTGACATCATCTTCTCCCAGGAGAACTTCACTGGTGAGCCGATAGGTGGGGTACATTATGGATGAGATGTCAGAAGAGTGTCCCAGCCCGAGAGAGTGGCCGAATTCATGAGCCGCAGCATAGAACAAGTTGAACTCTAAGGGACCAAGAAAGCTCATTTTCAGTATATTCAATGCTGAGGCATTGATTTAAGATACACTTTGCTGTTGTTGATTGTCTGAGAAAAGGTCTTGCTATGTAGCCCACGTGGCCCTGAACTCACCATGCAGCCCAGGCTGGCCTTGAACGCCTGGTCTTCCTGCCTCAGTCTCCTGCATGCATCCACAAGCCAGAACTATACCTGGCAACCTAGAATTCTATAAGGACTAATTCTCAGATTTTCTTGGTCACTTTTTAAAGTATACATATATATTCATATACATATATGTGCACATGTATTTTATAAAACTTTTTTTGAAGGTGAGAGGAATCCTTTAAACAATGAGAGCTGTCCAAGCCTAAACTCTAGCATTATATTGATACAATTAAGTACTGACTGACAATGTAGCACAGATGAGTTGATTTTGTTAATATTCATTCACAGTGAAGTAATGCATTTTATTATAACAATAATAATTGGTATTAGTAATTATAATTAATAAGTTTTACTGTGACTTAATATTTCTTATTTACTGAATTGATTAATGGTTAATGCTATACAGTTTGGAAAACACAGAAAAGCTTTTCCCCTTAATTTCCACATTAGCTTGCTGCCATTGTTAAATTTACATGTAGCTTTTTCATAAAGAAGATGCAAACCACATATCTACAAAAAAAACATGAAGTTTTTCAATATTTTCTTAATGGAAATGGTAGAGTGGCCTATTTGTCACCAACAAAAAGTTGTACTTGTGAGGAACAGGGAGATAGCTCAGTAGAATAAGCGCTTGCCTGGGAAGTGCAAAGTTCTGAGTTCAATCCTGATACAGCGAAAAAAAAAAAAAAAAAAAGATGTACTATAAAGGTAACTTCTCTTCTACTACTCTAAGCATTCCATCTTTTAAGCAGTTATGGAAGATGTCCATTTCTGCAAATGCATCCTGGCAGTCAAGTGGATCCAATATTGAAATGAACCATGAAGAGAAAAGAGAGTGGAGAGTAATAAAATTGATGAACTTACTGCCAAAATCCTCAGTTGTCGGCTCATCGGTCCACATCTCATCTACATCGAAGTGAGCGTCCCCTCCAAGAAGTGGGCCTGGCGCAAAAGCGTGAGCAAGTCTATTTCCAGGTCCGTCAAAGGCGCTATTGTCACCGTGGTCTGCAAGACATGGAATGGGGCTGGCTCAGGACCGCAAGTGTCTGCTTGGCTAAGATGCTACCCAGGCTCAGCATGTGTGGTGCAGTTTCCTGCCTTCGCATCTCTTCAATAAGGAACCTCAGCCACAAGGCGGGGCAGGGTGAGGAGTGAGGGGCAGTGAGGTGAAACTGTTTTCAGGCTGCTGGAAGTGCTCACCTCCTCTGTGAAAGCTGATCATTATGTCCGCTTCCCCCGAAAAGATCCTGGTGAATGTCAGGGGTGAGAAATCACTCCAGAGTTGAAAGGCTTTCTCAAAGGCATCATCCACAACTGATCTTGGCAAATACGGTGAGTAACTTACAACCCTTCATAAGATATAATACAGATGTATTAGGCCTTCGTCTTACCACACGGTTGGGAAGCAGGCTCCCCATTCTGATAGTCACTCTTGTTACCTGTAGGTTAGACTGTGAGTATTCCAAATGGAGCCCCCGGGCATGGTGCTGAACCAGGCCACATCAGGCACCCCACACCGCGGTTGCCTCATGACATTCAGGGTTTCATTATCAGCCTTCCCAGTCACTTTCAGCCCAAAGAATTTCTGCATTTCTTCCAGGCGTTCAACCACGCTATCCACGCTCCTTTTTTGTTTTCCAGTTTGTGCCCCCACATTGTTCAAGTTATAATAGTTGTCCAGGTAGTTCTAGCAAAAGATAAAAGTATTGGAATGCTGAGTAGGAAGTATTTTTCATTTTAAAAATGGATAGTATGAAGTTGTAGTCAAGATGGAGAGCTATTTTCCAAACTTTCGTTAAAACTGCACGGGCTTTGTTGTCCTTATCGTGAGTTTAAAAAATGCATTTTCAGAATAGAATTCCCCGCACCACCACTTACAAAGAAGACTGAACTTCACAGTAGGACAAGACATATAGAGTGAAGTTTGCAAGTTCTTGCACACCTACAAATTTCTAAAGAGAGATTTGCATCTGTTTCTTCAATTCCCCCTCACCTCCCACTGGGAAAGAAGAGGCTAGGGAAACTGTTGTTTCTGACCAAATCAACCTCTCTTGGTAGGAAATCCACCCTTCAATAGTCCACTGTGCTACAGCGGGAAAGGGAAACTAAGGACTTGCATCATGTATATGTACAAAGCCCGGTGTACCTGGACCAGCTCCGCATCCTCTTCTTGTAGTTTTGGAGCTACTGGGAAGCCATGGGATCCCACGTCCCAGAGCAGCAGAAGCAGCAACAGCAGCAGTGGTGCAGCACGGAGCATGTTGACCTCTGATTCCAGACAAGAAGCTGGTAGCTCTCTACTGCTTTGTCCTCTAATATTTCACCTCAGCAGACGTCTTTTTATACAGAGAGAGTCCAGGCTGGAGGCTACCTGACTCACAGATCATAACATCCTCTTGAATACCAATGAATGGCCTGAGTAATTATCAGGAATGGTGACTCCAAGCATGCTGCAAGGCCATGATTATTATCATGCAGGACTTCTGGGAGAGAGGCAATCTCCACTGTGTAAACATTCCCTTTCTCCCATACATGTCCACCCTACTGGGAAAGATCCTAGCTGTCCATAGGTTCAGAACACTCTGCGATGGCTCAGAAGATGGGCTTTGTTTGTGTCTGATGTTGCCAGTTATAAAATGTCTGCAGTGTCTGGGCACCTCTTGCTCCCAGGGGTGAGGGTAGGGGCTCTTGGAGCTCTCTCTATGCAGCACTCATACTGATGCTCTGCTGCTCGAGCATGGGGTGACACTCGGGGTTCTCTGAGGGTCCCTACTACCTTACCCAAACCATCTGGCACTCTACACAATTAACACCAAGAATATCCCTTACAAACAGGTGAGCTAGGCGATAGCTCCCTCCCTGTCCCAGCAACATGGGACAAATAACATCATTCTCTGACACTTGTCAGAATGTACCAGATAAGGCTGGGGTAGGCAAGAAGCCAAGAGTGGCACTGAAGTTTAATTTTCATCATGCTTTTCCTCCTTGAGTTTATTTTTGCCTCTTGGGCACAGGTCACATGTTTTTCTTTCATGTGTTTATTCATTCATGTATGTATATGTTCATCTAGTCAAAAGCTCATATGTAACATCCCCTCACAGTGAGCAGACGCATGTGTGTGTGCTGAAAGATGGACAATCAGGAATTCATCTTCTGCTTTGAAGTCCCTGAGGTACACATGGCATTCAGGCCACATGGAAAAGAAAAGCTCTTCCAGCTCTGTGGCTTCCTCTTCTTCCACTCCCTCCTCTTCTCTTCTCTTCTCTTCTCTTCTCTTCTCTTCTCTTCTCTTCTCTTCTCTTCTCTTCTCTTCTCTTCTCTTCTCTTCTCTT